>PVHY01009230.1:0-57505 GCA_004024945.1 Uropsilus gracilis | reverse complement strand
GGGGGGATAGGGGTGGAGGGAAATGGGGGGGCCCTTGACAAGTCACAGCCTCTGAGAAAGCAGTTGAGGGTAACTGACCAGATGTTCTGGTGGCTTAGGAATAAGGGGCTCCTGCCAGGGACTTGCTTTGCTGAAACCCTACCATAGGTGGTGTCAATAGGCCCAGCAGCTCTGGCTCTGAATTCAGGAGAATAAAAGGAAGATGGGGCTGTTTTGTTGAACAAAGTGAGACTTCTTTGTTTTGTTTGTCCAGAGAAGGAGGGGAGATCAAAGAAAGAGGGGCAGAGAATGGAGGGAGGAGGCAAGAGGGTGTGAAGGTAGGTGAGGGGGACCCCCCTCACAAGGGGAAGTCTTGGGAGGTGAAGCTGTTTTTCTGTGGAAGCCCCAGAGTGCCACTCACTCCCATCCTGCTGGAGTACCCCAGCCAGATCTAGTTTTGAGGTCTCTGTCCCCTCCCTCACCCCTCCCCCAGGCTGTGACTGTATGAAAGGGAAGATTCCAGAACGAAGTCATAAGCAGTGACAAGGGCATTTAAAATAAATTTGGGAGGTCAACCAAATGAAACTGCACAAGGGGAGAATGGGGACCAGCTGGAGCGAGTGGGAAGGGGAGGCGGTGGGTGACCCCCAGGGATTGAAATGATGTGAAATATATATAAATAAAAAATTATTAAAAAAAATAAAATAAGTTGGGGAGCTGTTAAGGAAGTGCAGGTTTTCATTTGTCCCCCTTGCAAGAGAAAAAAAGAAAACAACGTTCAAAGTATACTGACTGAAAAAAACTATTAGCATCCTAAAGAAATTGCCAGTGGTTGATGACACACTTTTCTGCTTAGAAACTTAGTAGACAGACAGAGACATTGCTTGTCTACACCAATCATAATTCTGAGAAACAATTTACATAACGGGAAAATCCCTGCTGTTCTTCCCTCTTTTCCCAGACCCCAGAGCACAATTCAAGAACATCTAGAATGTCGTCCAGGATTGCAAACCCCGGAGTCTCTGAAGAAAGCTGCTCTATTTTGTATTTTGTCTTATTTTGGTTGACAGCTGCTGCCCCCTTTCTGGGGGATCTGCCTGGAGCTGATGGAGTCTCCCTGCCCACCCCCCCCACCCCCCATAACCAATGCTGAGAGACACAGAGGGGTACAGAAGTGGCCCCTCCTGTGCTGCTGGAGAAACAACCAAGGGGTACCCTCCTCTAGGGAAGCCTGGCACCTTCACAAGTGCGTACCCCCTAGTTGAGGAGGGTGTCCCCTGAGTCAGTTAGCTGGGGGCACCTGGGGCCAAGGTGGGCAGGAGACAGGCAGACGTTGTAGGGGGGGGCATTTCAGAGAGTAGAGCTGGAGTTTGGGGCACCTGACTTGGACTCAGAGGTGGGGAATCTGCAGCCTCTCTGCAGTACAGAGAGAAGCACAGAGACTCTCAGGGCTCAGCTGCTTGTCCTGAGTCTCACAGGAGAGGCAGAACTGAGATTGGGAGCCTGATCTGTGTGATGGCTTCTGGAACTGCTGGAGATTTGAGTCCAGGCTTGTTCTTCTCCCTCTCTGGGCCTCGTGGGACCAGTGGATGCCCAGGGGGCACATCCACTTCTTGCTCACCACTGTGGGGACATTGTGCTTGTGGGACTGGTGGGGGGGTCTGAAGCTTGGTACCCACGGGAAGGGGGTGTCATCAGTGCAGGGTAAACATCAGGACACACAAGTGTCATGCTCGGTGCACACTCTTTAAAGAGTGACATCTGTGTTTAAGTAGGTTACACGTCTTGGCTTGTTTGCATCCTTCTTTGCTTAGAAAGCAAATTCTTTCTTCCAAGCTAAGCTTCCTCCTAGGCCTGTGGGATTAGCACATACTCCAGATTAATGGGGTCCAAACAAACATGCTCATGGTTTCCAACTCACACAGCAATGGTTTTTTTCTGGACCAAAATTTAGGACACTTGGATCAACAAAAGATACTTTTCTCAGTTGTGTGTTTAAACATATGAAATGTCTTACAAATTATGAAAAGCTCAGCACATTGGAGAAGTCCCTGCTGTTGTGTGGACGGTGGTGACAGGAGGCCCAGGCTTCACGGGGAGCCAGGTGTGCGGCCACCGTGCTTGTCACTGGTACAGCAGGCCCAGGCTGACCTGGGGAACAAGGCGTGGAGTGTTCCTGGGTGAAGGGAGAGCAAGGTGACAGGTTCTTGGCTCTTCTCCCAAGTGGGCTGACTCTGTGCTTGCCACCGACTCGTGCCACAGTTTCCATGAACCAAATAAACAGCAGCCAAAGGGGTCCCGTTGTCCTGGTGGATTTTGCACTGGGCAGCAGTTGAGAGCTCCAGCTTGGCTCATCTGTGGATATTTCCCCCTTACCCATGCAACCTGTGGTGGGTGGGTGGCCATGACAAGGCCCACTGAGGAATTAAGAACCCTTAGATTCCTCATACATGGTGGGATATAATGATGCCCTGGCTCAGCGGGCATCAGAAAGGGATCTCAGGACCCCAGTCCCCCAGGAGACATGGCACCTCCCCTCACCACACGTACCAGGAAACTGTCCTTTCAAGGAGCCACAATCATTTAGTGCTAAATGATTATGTAATTACTTCTGCAAGTATATTCCTGCAGGGCATTATTCTAATTATAGCCCCACAATCCTTTTCTGCAGCTTTCAGAGAAATAATTTGTGCAACAAGACTGGGCTCTTCAGGCTGCAAGAATAGCTGGGTCTGGGTCCTGCACAGCCAGAGGTTCCTGCCCTGGAAGAAGCCACACCTTGTTGGAAGGAGCCACTTGCCAGGGACGTGAGAATTGCAGGTCCCTCACCACTGGGCAGAGCTCCTTTCTCCCTGTGATTTTGCTCAGCTCCTAATTGCTCATTAGGCTTTCTTTGAAAATAGTTTCGACTGAATTTTATGGTTTGTAAATGACACCTCAATAAAGCTCCTCAAAGAAAAGTAGTTGCTAAGTTAATTACAATCACATACAGAATGTATGTGTCCTACACTAAGCACCGCTGTGGGCCCAGTGCAGCCTGGGTGAGATGACAGGGACCTGCAGTGTCCACAGGTGGACTCTAAGTGATGCTAAGATTTGAGTAGCAGGTGTGTCCAAAGGGGAAGCTGGCAGCCATTATGCCAACATAATGAGCTAAGTAGCTCCTCCTTATTTTGACCTTGGTTTTCTACCAGGGTGGGAGCTTTCTAGCAGTGTGAATGTTTACACAGTTTATTCTTTGATGTGCACTTATTTTAGGCTCATCGTGATAACAGACTTTCTGGAGTGACCCGTGAGCCCTAGTTTTGGTTCTCACCTGTGGGTCAGAGGTTACTGAAAGGACAGCCCTTCCCTCATAGTTGCTGCCATCCCAAGAGGACATGCTCCTCATCAGCCTTGAGACCTGGGGTCACAGGTTAGAGGAAGTCAGCCGGTTCTGTGTCCCCAGGCAGCGCTGTCTGTCCCTCTTGGGTTGCCCGCGTGGGCGAGGTCCTCCCCCCACACCCCTGCTTGTGGCTGGTTGTCTCCCAAAGTCACTGACTTGGAATTCCTGACCTCGGTGTGGTCTTTCTACTCTTGAATATCTCAGTGAAAGCTGTGCTTTAATAGTTGATCATTACTGCTGGTATGAGTAACCCTAATAACATCCTTTCAAGTCATCTGTTGGCTATGAGCAGTCCTATAGGTATGGCATTTCAGTTTTGGAATCTGAGAGCCGGAGCTGAAATGCAGGGGGGCCGAGGTTTTCTGGGTGACGGGCTGGATTTGCTTACAGGGTGCTACTCTGGATGTTGGTGTTATTCACGAGTCCTGGCAGAACCCCACATTGAAGCCACGCTGTGTCCATGTTTTACCTAGAAAACCACTTTTTGTAAAAGGTGTATCCCACGTGTTTATGTCAACAAATGCTATTCATAAAATTGATACAGGGTGACTTAGCTGGATGAGCAGCCAAGGCTCTGGTAGTGACATAGTTGAAAATGGCAGGGGACTCCATACTGTCCTGGTGGGCAGGGTCTGAGAGAAAGAACCGTGAGAAGAAGCGAGATGCTTGGAAGGGCACATAAAAAGAGGAGCCAGAGCTAGGAGGGGTCTGGCTGAGCAGGCTGGGCAGAAGTTCCCAAGAAGAGTGAGCTGGTGGTGGCAAGGAGCCATGGTGGGAGACTGGCAGGCAGAGGAGTAGCTGGTGTAGAGTCAGATACCCGGATGGCAGGCCAGGGGTAAGTGCGCGGAGCTGCAGCAAGGTGGCGAGGAAGCTTGCTGGGAAGCTGGTAACTGGGAAAGTCAGGGATTTGGAAAGCTGGTTTGCATCGGTATTTGTTGGAAAAGTTTGAAGAACCCTGGAGAAGCTGAGCAGCTCGGAACGCCTCAGGTGTGGAGGGGCAAAGGGGCACCATCTTGGATGTGTATCATTGATTTTTATTTTTGTTCACTGGTGAAATCAACAAGGCTATTAGTGTTCCTCTGAGTCTGCTTTTGGATGACTTATGTGAACTTTGAGGTGACTCACAACCCACTGTTCTTTTCCAGATAGTATGCAGATTATCTCTAACCCACAAGTTTGGTGAGACTTAAATTCTTAAAAATTGGATGATATTCAATGAGGCCTGGTGGCCTGCCACACTGCCTGTGTCTTAGGGGTGAGGTCAATGCTTCTTCAAAGACATGTTTCTTGCTCATAACCCTCACCACAGTCTAGAGGTTCCTCCCTTTTGCTCCCACCTGTACCCTCCTCTTCAGGTCTACACTCAAACATCAAGGGCTTTTTTTTGGTTTTTGGTTTGATTTTGTTTCTCCCTTTGTAGTGTTTCTTTATAAGCCACATGAAGGAAATCATCCAGCATTTGTCTTTTTCCTGACTTATTTCACTTCCACAATTGTATGTAATGACATCCGTGTTGTCACAAAAGGCAAGGGTCCATCTTTTCCAGCAGTGGGGTAGTATTCTAACATCTCTTTATCTTCTTCATTCACTCCCTGGCCTGGGCGCCTGGCTTGTCCCCAGAGTTTGGCTGCTGTGAACGATGCCGCGGTGAACTCGGAGGAGCATCTATGCTTCAGATTAGTGTTTCTGCACTGTTTGGGCAGAAACCCAGGAGAGGATGGCTGGATCATCTCATCGATCTCGTCGATCTATTTGTAGTGTTTTGAGAAATCTCTGCATGGTTTCCCACAGGAGCTGGACCCGCCCACATCTCCCCCTCCCCCATCTAGCATGAGTCTCTTTCTCTCCATACTCTCACCAACACTTGCTTCTGGTCATTTTGAGATGGGCTGCTCTTACTGGTGTGGCAGAAATGTAAAACTTCTAGCCTGGGGCGTTAAGAACTAAGCGCTCATTGTTCACTTCTGGCACATCTGCACTGTCCCGTCTCTCTCCCTGGCAGTCAGGTAGTTATCAAGCTGGAGTCCTGGCTCCCGTTACCCTTCAGGCCTTGAGTGTCTGTGACTGGCAATGAGTGTAGATAGGCAGGACTGCAGGGACATGATGGGGGAATCCCTGGACTGGTGCCTCTGGGGGCCACCCCATCCTATTTGAGACCCCACTGCAGGTGAAATGGCACAGACCTTTTGCCCAAGGGGTTCTCAGTGGCTGATGCAAAGATGGTGCATTTCAGGCACCATGTTTGAGTGATGGTGGGGCCTTCTGTGGAAGTGCCTCTCATTCCCACCAGGCAGAAACCTTTCCACTGGCTGCTGTCTTAGCTCATTGGGGCTATCCTCACTGGGCCCAGATTCCAGTCTGCTCCTGGGAACCCCACCCTGCAGGAAGGAGCCAGACAGGACCCCCCTCTGCAGCTCCTGTGCTGAGAGGAAGCACTGGATCTTGGGGGAGTTGGGAAGAGCCTGCAGCTGCCAGTGGCTTGGGGGAGCAGGAGCCCGAGTCCTCAGAGGCTGGGCCCACAGACTTGCTGCATGTGCTGCTTTCCAGCCTGACCTCCCTGCTGAGTACCCCTGCCCCAGGGAGGGCAAGGGGAGTGGATTGGGAGTGTGGGACCCAGGAGGGGTTGCTTCACTGGGCTCTTCCCTCTGGGGTTCCTGAGAGGCACTGTGGAAGTGCTGGAAGCTGCAGCACCAGGTACCTTAACATTGAGTGAGACCTGTTGAGCCCAGAGCACAGCCAGGCTGAGGGGCAGGGCACATCCTGCAGAGAGGGGCCGGAGGACAGGTGGGGCCCCCAGGGCTTGCGATTTCCAGGCTTTCCTTCCTTTGCTGCCCAAGACCCAGCTCCCAGCCCTCTTACTGCATCTTCGCTCTGACCCAGTCCATGTCAGCTCTTCTGTAGACTCTGGCCAGTGTGCATGCCCCAGCATCCATGGCATGTACCAAGGACTGGACGTGCTCTCTCCTTCAGGATCAAATGTGGGGTCACTGAGAACGGACGTTGAGAAGGTTTAGGGACCTGGGGCCTCCTCTGAGGCACCCACCATCTTCCTGCATCTTCCCTTGAGTGTCTGTCTTGACCCTTTTCAAAGAGCCAGTGGAGTCCCATGGACCCACCCATCTGATCTGGGTGAGAGCCTTAACGCTTTCAGCCTCAGTTTACTCAACTGGGAAATGGGAGTGTAGGGATGACTCCTGCAGGCATCTCTATGGGCAGTTGCAGCCTGCAGGAGGCATGATGCATGTTCTCGGTTCACAACAGTCTTCCTGGAAGCTATCACTAGCCCCCTGATGACCTCTGGACTTGTCCTGTCTCCAGATCCCTGGGGACATGGAGAGTATTCCTAGGGAGCACGGGGGAAGGAGCTGGGCTGGGGCAGTTATTTTACTGTGTTTAACTGGGACATTTTTTCTGCCTTCAAGCCGTTTCCACAAATCTCTCCTGATGCCTCGCTCTCCCCACACACCTCTCCTGCTCACCTCCGGTCCACAGTTTATCATGGTGCTTGTTCCAGTCCTTTCTGGAACAGTAAATCTGTGCGCTGCAGCTCCAGTCAATGAAACACCCTGACATTAAATCGTTTCCCCCTGCTCTCCTCGCCAAAGCCCCGAACTACCTCTAAGATCCTTCCCACCCCGTAAATAAATCAGGTGGAGCTGATCTCCTGGGCTTGCTTCTGCACGCCATGGGCAGGCGAGGATTCCCTGGGCCGAGTTTTATCTGGAACCATGTGGGCAGGTGGGACCCCTGCCTGGGGTGCTGAGGCCTCACTGCTCTGCACCCCTTCCCTCCCTGGCACTCACATGCTGGTGGCCAGCTCCTGTGACATGGGGGCACGACTCCCTTTCGAGCACTTTTGAGGACACATTTTAATCTTGCAGATCTGCTGGAGGTTGCAAAGGTAGTCAATGTCCTGTTTTCCTTTGCCCACTTTCCCAGGAGCCATGTTTCTGTATCAAAACCAGGAAGTTGACGTTGGCACGTGGGTGTGGAGGACTCCGTGTCATTCGACCATATGAGTCCTACAAGTGCTTTAAATGTGCCTCCTGACTGCGGGGTGCAGGCTTCTCCCTGATGCAGTGGGAGGGAGTGCCAGGCCAGAGGCCACCCTGAGTGCATTTCTGAGCATGGAGAGCGGTGTCTGGGAAGTACAGGTCTCCCCAGCCCCCCAAGCCCAAAGTGGCCATCGGTCCAGGCCCACCTGGAACCCCCTCCTCGCACCATACTGGTGTCTGCTTGGTATTTGGCAAGGGTTTGTCCCTTGGGTGTGAACAGCGATGGATGAGTCCTGTTCTGGCAGGCAAGTGGGACAAGAGATGGAGGGTGTGGGGGTGAGGAGTCCTGGCTGCACACCCAGCCTTGTGGCGTGACCCTGCTGAGCCTCAGCTTCCTCTCTAGGAACATGGGGCCAGCACAGCTGCTCACGGGGCCACATCTGGATGGAGGTGATTGGTCTGGGGGGGGAGGGCTCCCTCCTTCCCTGGACCCGCAGTGCTGAGGCCACGGTAACAGCAGCAGGGGGCTGGCAAAGCAGTGCCCAGGATGGGTGATAACAGTGCTCAGGCACAGGGGCAGGAACAATGGTTTTGGCCCAAATGCTGCCACCTTTCTTCCATCTTGGGGTCCACACCCACTCCTGTGGGTTGGGGGGCCTGATAAGCCAAGGACTTAGGCTGCTCTCCAGGGGTGAGCTCCAAAGTAGGGAGCAGTGCTGTGAAGGGCATGAAAGGTCTGGGGGTGCTGGCAGGGGTGGTGAGGTGGACAGAGAGTGGGGGGTTGGCCTGACTTCCCTCCTGGTAGGTTTGGGATTGTTTTTGGTCTGGAGGGTGGTGCACCCTGGCTGGTGTGGCTGAAGGGGTGGCAATGAGGCAGCCCCCTTGGCCCTCCACCCTGACCGTGCAGGTCACTCACGACAAGTGACCCGTGAGATGGACAGCAGCTCTACTCAACTGTGACCTGCAAGGGGCAGGGGTGATGCCCAGTGGCAGTGACCCCTGCTGCTCCCAGGTATGCTGAGTCAGGGTGTCTCTCTCTGCCAGGACTTTACTGAGGCCTCCCAGCTGGAGATGTGCAAGGAAGAAGAGGCAGCCGGGTCTGGGCAGAGGCGGCACCTCTGTCTATCAGGGTGAGCCTGGCTTCCACAGCTGAAGCGGTGGCTTTTCAGCTCTCACGTGGCCCCTGCGTCTTCCCAGCTTGGGCTCAGGCCCTTAGGTGTCTCCCCGCTCCAGTCTCAAGGGCCCTGGAGCAAATCCAGGCTTGCCTCTCGGGGTTCCGACTTCAGTGTGCCCCACTTCTCCAAATCCCAGTGACCTCCCCTTTTGTGAGTCTCCCCAGAGTCCCCCCGGGTCTGGCGTCCTCGCTGCTCCCCTGTGAAGCCTCCCTGCACACTTTGCTCAAGGACGCTGGTCTTGTCTTTGTGGCCCGAGCGCTTTTCTTCTTCTACAAGAGCAGATTCAGTGAGGCCATGGACGGGCGAGGGGTGGGGGGGGAAGGGGCGCAGCTATCACAGTTGGTGGGTCCATTCCTAGGACGGGCTCAGGGTGCAACAAACAAGAGGGTTTCTTCACAGAGAGTGTAAGGATATTAGGGGGGAGGAAGACTTTCTAAGGTCCCCAAAAGCCATCAGACCCACCCCAGATAGTGTCTGCAGTGTGGGGCCTTCTGAACTGAAAGCTGCTTGTACGCTATGGCCTTGTCTCTCTGAGAGCCTGGACGGGTGGCACATGGGTAAGCAGTGGACCAGGGTCACCTGCAGGTGGCGCTGCTGAGGTCTCAGCGCAGCCAAGGACAGCGGTGCCTGTGCAGGACTAGGCAGTGCTGATGCAGCCACCAGAGGCTGCTCCTCTCCTCTCTGGGGAGAAGGGCAGAGTCCTTGAACTCCTCCCTCTTCTTTGTGTGCCTTCTGTTCATTGTGGACTCCAGTGGGATCTTGGGAAGTGTGGCCCCTCTCTGGGCCGTGGCCTTCCCATCTATGGAGGGAAGGGCTTGCACACCTCCAGGCCCATGTTACCTCTGACATTCCTAAGAGGCTCCTAAGAGGAACTCTAGGTCCCTCCAGCTCTGTGATCCCTTTCACAGGGAGAAGCAGAGCAGGTCAACTCCCAGGATGGTCCTGAGCCATCCCACTGGGACCCTCCAGGAAGGGTCAGCTCAGCCAGTTCCAGGGTAGACATTTTTGCTGGCTTTCCCCTGGGTACATTGAAGGGTTCATATTCAGAGGGGCAGAACTGGCCATGAGCTTAGGAGAGGGGCTGGTGGACTTTCTTGAAGGAGGCTGTGGGCAGTGGTTAACAGCAAGACTTGAGCCCATCCTTAGTCCTCCTGGTTTTGTCCTTTATCAGCTAGTGCCCCAAGTAAGTCTTATTTAACCTCTCTGAACTTCAGTGTCCTATTCTGCGAGCCAACACCCCTAATCTGTACTCCCACCATCAGAGGCCTGCTGAGGAATTTGGGGCCAGGTAGTTTGTTTGGGAAGTGAATTCATCCTTATTGCTAGAAGGAAGCGTAATGTAGGCGAGAGCAGAGGCTGGATGTCCAAAGGCATGGATGCCCCAGGCGATGGGCACCGAGAGCGCCCATGACCCCACCTCCTCAGCTGGATTACATCCCTGGCAGTCAGGGCATAGGAAATTGTTGCTGCACTTTGTGTTTTGTGGATCTGCCACTGGTCAACCCATAGACCAAAAGTAGCCCAACGGCCAAATCCCATCTGGAGACATGATTTGGTCCAGAGGCCATTGAAAGCCTTTTAAAAGTAGTTGCCCAACTCAAATGCCCCCCAACAGATGAATGGATTAAAAAGATGTGGTATATTTACACAGTGGAATATTATTCAGCTGTCAAAAAGACAAACATGGCATTTGCAGCAACATGGATGGAGCTAGAAGGAATCATACTGGTGGAAATGAATCAGAAAGAAAATGATAAATACTGGATACTCTCACTTATATATGGGGTATAGAGGAAACAAACCAAAGGACAAGAAAAAGTTAAAAATAGCAAACTGACAACAGAGCTAAAGCAAATAAGCAAGGGGGGGAAATCGGGAGGGATGAGCACAAGAGATCAAGATGATGGTTCATGGGTAACATCATGATGGAAGAACTTTGGGGTATACAACGACTTAAAAATAATATATATACACTTATATATGTAATCAGTTAAAAGTATGTAAAAAAATAAAAAGCAGTTGCCACTATTAAAAATTTGAGAATTTTTACATAAAATCTCACACAAGAGCCAGAGAAGAGCCTAAGAGCTAACTCTAAACCAGTGATAGAACCAAGGCATCAAAACAGGTGCTTTTTGGGTGAGGCTGAGCAGGGGTGAGGGGACAGAGCACTGGGCTGCGGGCGACTTGGTGGTGGGAACCCTATGATGGAGACACCGATGGGGCGACTCCTAACGTCATCAATTGAAAGAGTAAGTTATTATTTCAGAAATTAAACTAGCAAACAGGTAGATCCAATCACACACCAAAAATTGTAAGTTCCTCTGGCCCAGTGGGGCCTTCAGGGCCACGCGTCATAGCCCAACCCCCACATCCACCCCACCCCACGCGTTTCTCTCCTTGGCCTGATGCTGCGCTTGACTCCCACCCCAGGATCCCTCAGACGCCCCCACTCCTGTGACCCCCGTTCCCAACTGGAGTCACTGCAGGGCTGAGGGAGGCGCGGAGGGAAGATTTGGCGCCTGGATTTGTCACTGCCCTTCACCTCTCTGCACCCTGTGTCCAGCGGCTGCGGACTGGGTGCTGGGTCTGGGCCCCTCGGCGGGGCCTTGCCCCCCTGCTTGGCTCGCGCGGCTCTGCGGGCAGGTGGAGCTGCTCCCCGGGGTGCACTCTGCCCCCGATGCGGGCTGCGGTGGGACGCGTTCCACGGGAGACGAAGTCAGCCCGCGTGAGGTCAGGGCAAGGCGTGGCGCAGCCGGGAAGTTGCCAGGCTGGCCGGGCGCCTCCTCCCTTTCAGGAGCTCGGCAGCCGGCTGCCGCAGGGACCCCGCAGGGCTTCCCATGTCATTTCCAATTTGGGGGAGTGGCTGCCTTCTGGGTTGCTGCCTGCCTGGGTCTCACAAGGACCCCCGCTGGCCTCTAAGTACTGTGTTTTTTCTAGTGGTGGCAGAAAATGACTGATGTGGCTCCAGGCTGCAGCGGGTCCTGTGCAGAGAGCGAGTAAAGCGCGAAGGAGAGACGGATGGGGAAGACACTGCGGCTCTTCTCTGTCCCGCTCCAGCCCTTTCCAGGGCACTTAGATGTCCCCTGTGATGACCTTAAGCACGGATTTACCCTGGGTGGGGGGAGGGGGGCGACCAACTCCTAGAGTGACCCATGCAGGGTCAAAGGACCGGTGCTGGGGTGCCAGCGCCCGGGTCCAGTCTCGAAATCGCTCCGCCCTGTCCCCACACTAGGATCGTGGTCTTGGTGGACGGAGGGTTTCTCAGACTGTTCTGCCCTGTCCAAAATGCCTTCTCTCCTTCGCTGGTTACCGGTGCTTAATACTCCGCCACTGGCCTACTAGTGGCCCCCTGGGTGTTGAATCTACCCCGCTTACTCTGTGGGTGGCCCTGTTCCAGTTAATTAGCTTCTGAGTCCCAGTCTCCCCACAGTGACAGGAGACAGGACTGATAAGATTTCCCAGAGCCCGACAGAGCAGCCTGTCAAAGCTGCCTGGAGGCAGCCGGGTTGTGGAGCTCCGTGCCCATCCCCCACACTGGGGTGCACCGTGTCTACAGGGCATCTTGCCCTGGATCACTTGACCTTGGGATGGTGACCTTGATTTTCAAGAATGATTTTCCAGGGGTGCTCAGAACAAGGAAGCTGGCTGTTATCTCTTGCTACAATGTCTGCCCCCACCCTCCACCCCCCACCCAAGGCTGGCAGGGGCTGGAGACCCTTGGAGCCCTGTCCGCCTGAGGCCCACGGGGTGGCACTGATTGTCAAAATTAAATTCAGTTGTGCCCTTATCGGTTCCCCCAGGAGCCTGTCTTGGACAAGGCGCTCTGGGAGACTATCCAGATATCCAAAATACCAGTGTCTCTTCGACAGTCTGGCTTTAAAATCACGACTTAGCAAGATGCTTTGGGAACAGCATTTATTGTTTTCATTCAGATTATAAAAGTCACACATGCTTATTGCAGATAGTTTAAAAAATATGAAAAAGTGTAAAGAAAAGAATAAAAGCCGCCCCCTGCCATGTTCTCAGAAGGTAGTTGCAGATGTTTTTGTGAATTTCCATTTTGTCTCCTCCCTTATCTCTTCCTTGTTTTTCTTATTTTTGTTATAAAGTAATTCAAGCGGGACACAAAATAGAGGGAAAATAGCCATACACTTATCATTCCCTCATCTGCTTCTTTCCTTCCGTTTCTTTTTTTTATTAATCATTTTGTTGTTTACATATTTATGTGTGTGTGTACACATACACACACACACAAACACATATTACATCATTGCATTCCCCTGGGTTCTCCCTCTACCTTATCATCCATGAACCTTCATCTTGATCTTGTGCTACTCACTTCCCTGATTTCTCCCTCTCCCTAGCTGCTTGCCCTAGTTCTGTTGTTAGCTTATTTTGACTTTTTTTTGGCCTTTTGTTTGTTATTCCTATATCCCACCTACTGATGTGACCATATGGCTTCTGTATTTTTCTTTCTGACTTATTTCTGCTAATAGGATTCCCTCTGGGCCCACTCATGTTATCACAAATGCTTCATATTTGCCAGTTTTCGTTGCAGAATAATATTCCATTGTGTAAATATACCATATCTTTTTCAATCATGCATCAGTTTTGGGGCATTTGGGTTGTTTTCATATCCTGGCTATTGTAAAGAGTGTTGCAATAGACATCCGAGTATAGGTATCCTTTTGAACTAATGCTTTCGTATCCTTTGGCTAGATTCCCAGAGTGGGATTGCTAGATCGAAAGGTAGTTCCATTTTCAGTAGTTTGAGGGTCCCCCAGACCAGAGTGGCTGGACCATTTTGCATTCCCACCAGCAATGTAAAAGTGCTACATCCACACACCAGCAGTGTATCCACACCAGTACTTGTTGTTGCCCTTTTTTTGATTGGGCCATTCTTATTGGTGTAAAATGGTATCTCATTGTGTTTTTGATTTGCATTTCTCTGATTGTTAGTGATGTGATGTCAAGCATTTTTTCATATGCCTATTGGCCATTTGTATTTCCTCTTTGGAGAAGTCTCTTTTTAGCTCTTTTCCCCCTTTTTTGACTGGGCTTTTTGCTTTATTTTTGGTAAGTTGTGGGAGTTCTTTGTAGATCTTTGTTTTCAGACTTGTATCACATTTATGGAGGGCAAATTTTTTTTCCCATTTGGTTGGGTTTCTTTTTGTTTTGGTTATTGTCTCTTTTACTATGCAGAAGCTTTTTAGTTTGCTGTGGTTTTAGCTGCTATGTTTTCCTTCATTTTTAAAGCGTCTGTAGCCATGTCCTGAAAGGGGTTCCTGAAATGTAGGTCTTAGAGTGTTTTGCCCATATTTTCCTCTATGTATTTTATGGTTTTGGGTTTTACATCCAAGTCTTCTCCATTTTGAGGTAGTTTTTGTACATGGTGTGAGAGGGTTGTCTAGGTTCATATTTTTTTTGCATTTAGTGGTCCAGCTTTCCCAGCACCATTTATTGAGAGACTATTCTTGTTCTAATGTATGTTTTTTGTCCCTTTTTCAAGAAATAGTTGACCAACATATGTGACTTTATTTCTGGATACTCAATTCTGTTGGTCTGATTGTCTGTTTTTGTTCCAGTATCATGCTGTTTTAATATTTATGGCTTTGTAGTATAATTTGAAGTCTGGGATTATAATACCTCTGTTTTCTCAATGAAAATTAAATACCTGAGAATAAACCTAGCAAAAGATGTGAAAGATATATACAAAGAAAGAAAACTATAAAACACTGCTAAAAGAATAAGAAGAAGACATAAAAATGGAAAAATATCCCAGACTCATGGATTGGAAGAATTAACATCAAAATGGTCAATGCAATTGCAATAAAAATTCCAATTACATTCTTTGAAGAGATAGAACAAATATTGCTTAAGTTCATATGGAATAACAAAAGACCTTGAATAGCCAAAACCCTCTTCCCTCCTTTTCTTAAGAGTGATTATGAATGGCCTTGGTGCTGCATCCAGAGGGGTGTGTTGGGATTGTCATGACAGGTTTTGCATTTTTGGCCCTGGTGCATGTAGATCAGGAATGACTATTTGTTTAAACAGTGTGTGACCCCATATGTTACGGAACGGATGCCCGACACCCATATGCACTGACCATATTATATGCTTTACC
The DNA here is from genome assembly GCA_004024945.1 of Uropsilus gracilis. Classification (NCBI taxonomy): domain Eukaryota; kingdom Metazoa; phylum Chordata; class Mammalia; order Eulipotyphla; family Talpidae; genus Uropsilus; species Uropsilus gracilis. The sequence continues at coordinate 42,841 of PVHY01009230.1, read as the reverse complement.
CCTGACACACATGTGCTCCCAGCTCATTCATCCCACGGGTGGGCTCTAGACGCTGAGAACTCCTCTGTGAGACTCGCCCCACAGCTTCTGCAACCCCAAGAATACCCACTTCTTTCCAGCATAAACCCCGAGTGACGTCCATGTGCAGTTGGGCTCTCCCTCACTTTGAACTTCCTTTGGCTTTGCCTTTTCATGGTGAAAGGAACACAGGAGCACCTTTGTGGGTTGTTGTGTATATCCATTAACTGTGGTTTCCCTTTGTCTTTCAGTAAAGTCTTAACATTTTCTTCTTCAAAATTGGTTTTGAAAGGAGTTATATCCATGTTAATCCCCATCAACAACTTTAAATGTGTTTTTCCTCCTGCACTTCAAGTGCCACTTGATATTGCTGGGTTTAAACATATTTTTTTATATATTTTTAATATTAGTGAAACAAAGCAGCATTTCATGTGGATTCCCAGAGTGACTTGCCCAAGACAGGTTTGTGGGTCGCTGGGGTTTATTCTTTAAGAAACATAACCATTAAACAATTTATTTCCAGTTCCCTCTGGGAGCCCGTCACACATCTGGCTGCTAACAATGTTTATTATATGCATTGGAATGTGCACTGTGAGATTATGACTTATTTTTAAAAATTTGTTAATGGTATTTTTGGCACACAAACAGTTTTGCTGTTGATGTAATCACATTTATCACTTTATTCTTTTTGATGGTGTATGCACTTAGTGTTATGTTAAAGAAATCCATCTTTTAACCTTTTTTCACATTTTCAGTTAAAATTTTACAATCCTGAGTTTCATTTCTGTAAATAGTGAATATGTAGAGAAATTTATATGTTGATATATATCAATATCAGCATATATATTGATATTTTATCAGCATATATATCAATATATGTAAATTTCCTTACACACAGACATGCATATCTATCACACGTGTTGTACATGTAGATCCCTGTGTGCCTATATGTGTACATAAATAGATAAACCATTGTCTGGATACTCTTTGTTCAACACTTCACTTCCCCACTAATTTCTAATTCCACTTCTGTTATAATGTTTCTATAAAAGCCTGGATCTGTTTAGTGCCCCCTCTTCTGCTGATTTACTTGTCTCTTCCAGCATAATACCATATTGTTTTAATGAAGTTAGCTCTACAGCAAATCTAGTTAACTGGCATATTTTACTCTTTGCACTTTTATTTATTTATGCATTTATATATTTACTTATCTCCACCACCTCAGAGCCCTCAGGATGTTTATTGCTATCCACTAGTTTTTTATTGTTGTTTAATTGTCTGCTGTGTGAATGACCAATATTTTATCCTTTTAACTTATTCTGCTGCACATAATTCTCTCAAATTCCACTGCTGAGAATGAAAGAATGAAATGCATTTCATCCTTTCTTATGGCTACCTTAGTGCCTAGGTGTGTATGCACCACACCTTCTTGATCCAAAACCTTTCAAGGCCACTTTCATGTTCTAGCTATTGTAAATAGCTTAATAATGCTGCTGTGAATATTGTAGAGTATATGGGTTTCTATTTTGTTGATAGTTTCATATTCTGTGGATTTATGCCCAAGAGTAGGATTGCTGCATTGTACAGTAATTCCGTTTTTAATTCTTAAAGAGAAATCAGATTGTTTCTCAAAGTGGTTCCACCAGTTCATATTCCCACCAGCAAGATAATAGGGTAATAGGGCTCCTTTTTATCAGCATCCTCAGTGGTTGGGGTCTTTTTAATATGTGCCATAGATGTGTGAGATGACATCTCAGTTTTAATCTTCATCTCTCTTAGGAGTGATGATGAAAATTCGTTCAAAGCTCTGGGCCTCTTGGATATCCTCTTTGGTAAATTGTCTGTTCATATCTAATGCTTGTTTGTTAATTGGATTACTTGGTTTTTAATTGTTGAATTTTATGAGTTTTTAAATATATCTTGACTATTAATCCTTTCTCAATTATATATTGTTTAAATACTTTCTCCCATTCAATAAGGTAGCTAATTAGATTATCTTTGACTGTACAGAAACTTTTTAACTTGAGGTTACCCCACTTGTTACTTTTGGTTTTGATTTCCCTACCATAGGGGCTTAGTGACAGAAAATAAATTTATTGTTGATTTCATGGAGCATATTGCCGGTGTTTTCTTTTATGTATTTTATAATTACAGTTATTATACTTAAATCTTTAATACATTTGGATTTTTTTTTCATATTCCCAGTTCATTCTGTTAAGTATGACTCCCACTTTCCCAAGACCAATTATCATAGAGACTGTTCCCCATTCACAGATGTCTTATCATGGATAAAGTGCTGACATATGTGTGGATATATTTCTGTATGTCTGCTTCTTTTCTGTTGGCCCATATACCTCTTTTTACTCCAAGATCATATTGTTTTTAATTTTGTTGCTTTATAGTAAAGTTTGAAGTTAATGTTGCTTTTGAAATTTGAGTCCTTTAGTGGGTCATATAAATTTCAATGTTTTTTGCTTAGTTTCTTTGAAAAATATTGCTAGAATTTTGATGGAGATTGAATTTATATATCATTGAGGCAAGACAGTCATTTTTATTATTTGATTTCCCCCCCATGAACATGGGATACCCTTCATCTCCTGTGTCACTATCTAAGTCCCTTAATAATATCTTGTATTTCTTATTGTATGGGTCATTTATTTCTCTTATTGATTATGAGGTATTTAATTCATTTTGAAGCTATTAATATTTTATTTTATATTTAAAAGGACAGGTTTATTAGAAAAAGGAGAAAGAAAAAGAGAGGCACATAGTCACAGGCATGCAGGAGAGCTGCATTTTTGGAAGCTATTATTAGTGAAGTTACTCTCTTAAATTATTTTTTTGGTTCTTGTTTCTTGTTTGTATATAAAGAAGTTATGGATTTTTGTATGTTGATTTTTTTTGTATATTGTAGTCTGTCACTTTGCTGTATTCATTATTGTTTCTAGTATCTTATTGATGGAGTCTTTAGGATTTTCTCTATATAATATCACATCATCTGCAATAGTAGTAGTCATTTGGATTCCATTTGCTTCTTGGGTTTGTCTGATATTCTGGTCAAACTTCTAGTATGAAGTTAAACAGGGGTGGTGACAATGACATCGTTGTCTTGTGCCAGATCTTATGAGGGAAATTTTCAGGTTTTCACTGTGGAGTGTTAGTATTGGCTGTTGGTTTGTGATATGCTGTATATATTATATTGACATAGACATGGTTAGCATTTATTTTAGTCATAAATGAGTAGTAAATCTAATCAGATGTTTTCCCTGCATCTATTGATAGTATCATATGGTATTTATATCTGCTTTTGTTGATATGATGTATTAAATTATTTGATTTACATATATTAAATCACCCTTGCATCTCTGGGATGAATCCCACTTGATTGTAGTGTATAGTTCCTCTTTTATACAATTTCTGTTAAGCAGCAGATAGTTTAATTTCCATGTATTTATAGTTTTTCTTGTGTTCTTTTTTTCCTTATGGCTGAGTAAAATCATCTGGCATTTGTCTTTCTCCTTCTGACTTATATCCCTCTACCATAGACCCTTCCAGCTTCATTCATGTTGTTGCAAATAGCAAATTCCATCTTTTCTTATAGCCAAGTAACATTCTCTTATGTGTATAGACCATGGCTTTTTAATTCACTGACTCTGTTAATGAGCAGTTAGGATGTTTCATAACTTGGCTTTTGTGAATATTGCTGAAATAAAGAATAATAAAATATCCCTTAATATGACTGCCTTTTTATCCTTAGGGTAGTTATTTAGGAGAGGGATTGCTATCTACTTTTAATATTTTGAGAAACCCCTATTCTGTTTTCTATAGAGAATGGATCAATCTGCATTCACACCAGCAGTGTACAAGAGTTTCTGCTTCTCCACATCATCACCAATATTTGTTTCTGGTCTTTTTGAAATGACCATTCTTACACATTGTGGGTTTGATAGGCATTTCCTTGAGGACAAGTGATTGAGCAGGTTTTATGTACTGTTGGCCATCTGTGTGTCTTTGGAAGTGTCTGTTTAGCTCTTCTGTTCATTTTTGACTGAATGACTTGTTACCTTTTTATTGAGCTGTGTGATTTCTTTGTAAGATCTTGGGTAATTGACTCTTTTTTTGGTTTCTGATATGCAAATATTTTCTCCCATTCAGTAGGATGTCTCTTTGTTTGTATGAGTTTTTTTTTTACAATGTGCAAAATTTTTTTACTATGATATGATCCCACTTGTTTGTTTTTCCTGTTTTCCCTTGCTGGTTGGGGTTAGATCCCCAGAATATCATTGCAGTCTATGTTGTGGAGTCAATGTTTTGAGTGAGTTTTTAATACATGGTATGAGATAGTGGTCTTGTTGCATCCTTTTGCAAATAGCTATCCAGTTGTCCCAATACCATTTATTAGAGAGACTTTATTTTCTCTTATATTTTTGACTCCTTTGTTATAGATTAACTCTCCATCTTAGTATGTCTTTATTACCGGATTCTTAATTCTTTTTCGTTGACTAGTGTTTCTGTTTTTATTCCAGTAACATACTGTTTTGATTACTATACCTTTGCAGTATAATTTAAAACCAGGAAATTTGATACTTCTGTTCTTTTTCAGTCAAATGTCCTGGCTATCTATTCAGGGTATTTTTGTGGTTCCATATGAATTTCAGTAATATTTTCTCAATATGAAGAATGATTACTGAAACTTAGATAAGTATTACATTGAATTTGTATATTACTTTGAGTAAGATGAACTTTTTGACAATGTTGAGTCTTCTAATCCATGAATAATATATTTCCACTCCTTTGTGCTTACTATTTCTTTTTATAGTGTCATAGTTTTCATTATATAGCCCTTTCCTCTCTATTGTTAAATTTATTCCTAGGGATTTAGTTCTTTTTCTGTGATTATAAATGAGATAGTTTCCTTGATTTCTTTCTCTTCTATTTGCAAATAGGAATGCAACAGATTTTGTATATTGATTTTATAGCCTGCTACTGTGCTGTACTGATTTTCTCTTTCTATATAGGTATTTTTATTTTCTACAACACTAAAGATTTTATTGTTTACTGTCTAATCTGTTCCACTTACTTTCTTTTCTTCGGGGACCTCCTTCCTTACTGGAACCACCACTAAAATATCAAATAACAATAAAATAAAATAAAATAACAGTAATTATTATCCTGCATATAAATTATTCAAATATTTTGTTACTAAGTACAAGGATAACAAAAAATTTGATGGCTAAACTTTATCAGATAAGGAAATTGCCTTGACTTGTTAATATTTTTGTAAATTATAAAGGCATATTTCATTTCAGCAAATACTTATTTTCTCTGTGTCAATGAAGATGATTGTGGGTTTATTCCTCCTCTCTAGTCTTATAATAACTTTCGTTGGAAATTTTCCTGATGTTAGAAAAATCTTCTTTTCCTGGAATAACACATACTTGATTATTATACAATGCTGGATTTGATTTCTGTATTTAACTTAAAAAAATTGAAATTTCTAATTATAGGTGAAATTGGCCTAAATGTGTTTTCCAATATTGTCTTTAGCTAGTTTTGGTATTGAATTTATTTTTGTTCACTGAAATTAAGATTTTTAAAAATAAGATGGGTGAAATATTTAGAATCTAGGAAAGCTACTTTAAGCTAGCTAGCTATGTAAGAAAGATTTTTGCCTAGCAACTCATTCAACTTATTGGATGGTTTTTTGTCCATTTCTTTGTGAATCAATTAGTAATTCATATTTTTTTCTCAAGAATTTTGTCTGTTAATTATTTTTTCAAATTTATTTGAATAGTTACTCATGTTGTCTCCTTGTGATTGACAAACAGCTCAACTTTGTAGTTTTATCTCTACTTTCACAATATTGTTTTTTTAAATTTACATATGGTAAGATTCACCCTTTCTGGTATGAGTTTTAGCAAATAGAATTGAATTTGGGTAACAAAACAGGCAAAACAGAGAACTTAACTAAACTTACAAACAGAATGGCTGGCCTTTAAAACCCAGCTACTCATCAGGTTCTTTCCAGTCCATGTGAGCAGTAGCAAGACCACATTAACCTCAAGATGAGGCAAAAACAAGGTTTATTCACTAAGAGGATGAAATAGACAAAAGCCACTGAATGTACAATGGACCCCATTTGATTATCTTACCAAGCAGTTCAGTCTCCTAATCCTAAAACCTGCACTTTGGTTCTTATCGACTTGTGTCCACAAAATGGTGACTGTCCCACCTTCAAGCCAAATGAAGAAACCAAGATGGCGTCGCCAATCCTTTTCCAAACTCACTATTCACTTCAACTCAAATGAAGAAACCAAGATGATGTCATCAACTCTCCTCCAAAAGGCACGACTCCAGCATCCTTTTTGTTTCGACTCTGACAGTCCAAAACCACCAAAGTCTCACTTGAAACAACAGCAGCAACCAATTCAGATGTCTCATGATAAGCAGCAAGACTCCAAATCCTCATTAGGGCTCCAGAAAGTTCTCAGGCTTCACAGTTTCAAAGTTAAAGCAAGATTTCAAGGACCAAATTTCCAAGTCAGCTTACACAGGTCACAAGTTTCTCCAACATGCTTCCCCAGGCTCCTCACTAGCCCACAGCGTGGCTTCCTTCCCTGCCATGCTGCTACACATGGCAGCAGCATCTCTGAGGCCTCCTTGCTGTTCCTCTGGTCTCTCTCTTCTCCAGCTGCACTCCTTCTTAAATCCCCTGTCTCTGTTCCTCTCACGAGGGTTTGGCTTCCCTTCTCCAAGTCTCCACCCACTGGCACAATGGCGGCTATCTTAATGCAACATTACCATGCTTGGGCCATGGGCCCCCCAATTTCACCACAGCACCCCTATCAGAATCACAACTAAATAAAGGTGTAGAACAAGCCCATTACCCCCTCCTGAAATAACTTTCTACTGTCCCTTTGTAGTGAATTATTTTCTCCATCTCTGGTAACCATTTTTATCAGTTTGTTTTTTTTCCAAAATGCTACCTAAATGGAATTATAGAGTTTGTAACTTTTCTTGAGTCTTGTATCATTTACTTACCATAACATGTTTGAGATTTATTCCTATTCTTGCTATGTATCAGTAGTTTAGTCTTTGCTGTTGTTAAGAAAAATACTCCATTGGTTAACTATACCATAGTTTGTTTATTCACTTATCAATTGAAGATATTTTTGATATTTTAGGATTTTTTTATGACTATGAATAGAATTTCTATAAACATTTATGTTCAGGGTTTGAAATATAGTTTACTTTTTGTATATTGATGTTGTATTCTCTGATCCTTCTTAACCAATTTATTGGTTGTAGGAACTTTTAAAAATTGGTTCCTTGGGGTTTTTAGCATGGAATTCATGTTGTCTGTGAAAATAGGGATATTTATTTCTCCCTTATAATATGTACTACTTTTATTCTTTTCTCTACCACTTGGTACTAGTTGGGACTGTCAGTATGGTACTGAATAAAAGTGATGTAGATAAAATATTTGCCACATTTCTAATCTTAGGGGTAAAACATTTCAACTTTCATTTTAAACTTTGATGTTAACTGTAGAGTTTATTCCTTTTGGTGTTTTTCATTAGATTAGGAAGGTTTCCTTAAATTCCTGGTTTGCTGAGAACTTTAAAAAATCACAAATGATTCAAATGATTGAGTTTCATCAAATGCGTCTGTATAATTATCTTCTTTAGAAAGAGTTAAATGTTAAATAACATAATAGCATTGTTATTTAACAGTAAGGTAAATAAACCATAGTTAATAATATGGTGCTTTATATTGTTTGCAAAGTAGGAGTAACCTGGAGTTACCAAGATAAATTCCATTCAGTCATGATACATTATTCTTTAAAAATATTATTGAAATTGATTTGATGGTGTTTTATTGAGAATTTTTGTATTTAGATATGAGAGATACTGGTCTACAGTGTGTCTGTCTATCTATCAGTTGTCACATTTGGAACCAAGGTAATGTGGGTCTTACAAAATGAGTCTGGAAATATCCCTTTTCTATGTCCTGGAATATATTGGGTGGTATTGAGGTTTTTCTCCCTTAAATTCAAACAACAATTTCCTTTACTTTGTGTCTTAAGAGTTTTACATTTAATGTCATTATCAGTATGTTTTCATTTAGACCTAAGCTTTTATTTTTTGTTTTCTGTTTGCTGTACTATTTCTTTTTTCCCCTTTCTTCTCTGTTCTGGAATTACTTGGATTTTGGAGGGGGGTACATTTCATCTTGATCAATCTATTGACTCTTTTAAAAAACAACAGAAAAGGATCCATTTATGACTTATCTATATTTGCAATGAGATAACATTGTTTCCCAATCCTGAATGTGATTCAGAGGTACAGGACCCCCTTCTTCAGTTGTTTGTCACCATACCCCACCAACCACCTAGGTACCCACAGCCCCACAACGAAGTCCACAGGGCTCCTCCCTCTCCCCCCACTTAGCACTCCAACCTCTTCGTCCCTCTCTGGTAACTTCAGTTGATTTTTCATTGTATTGAAATATCACTTTTCTATCCTTGCTGATGTTTGATGTTCAGGCTTCCCCCACCCCAGTGTAGCTGCTGTAGCCCTCCCATAGTTCTCCACCACCACCATTTGTGCTCAGACCCATCCAATTCCCCTGTTCTCCTCCCTCTCTCTTCTTGCCCCTCTAAAAACCAAGGATCAATGGCCAATTTTGAAGGGTTGTTTAAAGTCTGTCTTTGACCCTTTTGCTTGTGTTCTCAATATTCCACATACTAGCGACACAATTCCATGTTGATCTTTTTTCTTATGACTTATTTCACTTAGTATAAGTCCTTCCAGCCCCATCCATGTTGCTGTAGATGGCATGAATTTGTATTTTTTTGATCATCGAGTTGTATTCCATTGTTAATACCACATCTTCTTGATCCACTCATTTGCTTTTGAGCATTTAGATGGTTTCCATCAAAACAAGCTAAGCACCAAACTGAAGCAAAAAATTTTGGGCAGGAGGGAAAGGGGGGGGAATGGTGGGAAGGATGGGAGGGGTAAATCCCTGGGATTACAATGATGTGAAATTTATATATAAATAAATTAGAAAAAAAAATAGATGGTTTTCATATCTTGACAATTGTAAATAGTGCTGCTATAAAAAGGAAAGTCCATTGGTGTTCTTGTATTCTTTGGGCAGACACCTAGGAGTGGGATTGCTGGGTCATATGGCAGATCCATTTTTAGTCTTTTGAAAAATCTCCATCTGCTTTCCACAGGGGCTGAACTAATCTACATCCCCACTAACAATGTAGGAGCATTCCATTTCCTCCCCACCCCCGCCAGCACTTGTTTCTGATCTTTTTGAGACAGGCTACTCTCATTGATGTGAAGAGGTATTTTGTTGTTTTGATTTACATTTCCCTAATAATGAGTGATGATGAACATTTTTCATATGCCTGTTGGCCATCTGTATGTCTTTTTTGGAGAGGAGCCAATTTAGCTCCTCTATGTGTTTGTTCTTTTTTAAAATGGTTGCATTGGAATTGTTAGCTTTTCAGTCAGTTGGAATTGTTAGTCCTCAGTCAGTTGCTTATTGTATTTTGACTGGAAGTTTTAGTCATTATTGGTGGAGAGATAGGCTGGATCGTGCTTAGTCAACCTTGACTGCCCAAATATTGCCTTTTCAAAAGTTCAATCTCACTATTATTCTCCATGCATTTTTCTAGTCATCTATCTGCTTTATTGTTCTTTAAAAAAACCACTCTGGCCTTTTGTTGTATTGAATATCTGTCTTCATCATGTTGTCTGTTTTTCTGCTAATGAAATTCTGTAGAAGTCTCTGTTGGTGTCTGAACTGAATGCTTTTCTATCCCATTTACCAGTTTCATGTGCCCATCTCCCAGCGCTTGTGTGCTTTGCTGTTAAAGGACTATTGCTGGCCAGAAGCCATCTATTAGTGTGAGTACTGGATATCCTGGGGTTTACACCCCTCCTTTCACCTGGGATTGGCTATCGTGGAAGAATGATCTCAACTCCTTTGCCACAAAACATATCTATATGTTTCTTGTGTGTTCCTGCTCCTTTCCTGGTTTCTTCTGGAACTGCTTCCTTAATAAACTACTCACATTCTACTAATCCTTACCCAGAGGACTTTCTTGCAGTTACTTTTTGAGTTTACTCTTTTTCTTAGCTTGTCAGACTAACTCATTTATTTTCCTCCTCTTTTTTTTTTATGTAAATGAATTTGCCAAGAACTGCAATAAATTTTATCCCACAGCTTATGGTATGTAGAACTCTTATTTAATTTGGTCACAAATATTTTAACTTACACTTTTTTAAAACACACATGATTTAGCATTAAAATGTTCTGTAGGTTTGTTCTAAAAATATTTTGTTAAATTCTAATTTAATTATATTGGAATCTGTGAACGATGTTTATTGATATTAGATTCTCTGTATTTGTCAAGATTTCTGTTTTGTTTACTACTATAAGGTTGGTTACTAGTATCTTCATTTTTTCTGAAAAGTGACATAGACTTTCTACTTGTTGACTGCATGGTTCTTTATGTATTAGATCAAGCTTGATATACATTTTCTATTTCTTCAGTAGTTTCATCTGAAGGACAAGTTAGAATTTCCTGCTCTGATTATAGATTTTTAGCTCCTTCTGGTAATTCTATCAGTTTTACTCTGTGTATTTTGGGACTATGTTGCTGTGAGATCTATACAATTTATAACTACTATATATGCTTGGTGAGACTTTTCCTTTTATAATTATATACTGTTCTTTATAAACACATTTTGTTTCAAGTTCAATATTATCTGCTACTAATATTGTTATTCTTGTTTTGCCTTTGTGCCAGGAATATCCTTTCCACTCCTGTATTTTTTTTTCTGGGTTGTTTTAGTGTCTGTTATAGAAAGTACTATGTCACTAGATTAAGAAAAGTACAGTCTGTAAGTCTCTCTTTTCTAGTTGAAACTTCAATCTATTTTTAGTTATTATGATTAGTGATTTGGTCAATTTGAACTTATTTTTGCTATCTTATTTTGTATGTTTTCTTTGCTACAATTTTTTATTTTTCTTTCCAACACCCTTTCTGTTTTACAGCTATTACAAAAACTGTTATTATTTTCCTCTGTTGATTTATAGATTATGGCTTTTATTTCATTTTTAAGATTAATGATTATCTTTCTTTTTTATTAAATACATTTGGAAGAATTGAGCAAAGTCACAAAACGAAACAATCACTACCAGAAATTTGTCACTTAATTCCTTGGCATATTTGCCAGGAACTCAGTCCACACATTTACAAAAATGAAACTTGCCAATTATAAAGACTTCAAACCAGACAGGAATGTACAATGAAGATAGTTAAACGGAAAAAAAACCACGTAAATCCCACTGCTTTAGACAAGCATAAATCCAGGCGCTTCTCTCTGCACAGACACAGGTGAAGGCATCACAGATACACTGACAGGCATTTATCATCACAAAAATAGATATCCTTTTAAAATATGAAGCATTATATTTAATATTATTAGAACTTGCCAGGATACATGTCTGTCATGAAATAATGAAACTTCAAATATTAAAAAACTGTAAGCAGGGATCCTTTCAGATCCCTGAAAAATGCAGTGGGGAGGGAGTGCAAGGAACAGTAGTGATGAACTGTGAGTGCCATAGTGATGAGAACAACCACAGCCCATCATAGTGTTAACACCTGAAGTATGATGCTTTACACCCCCAAATACAACACTGATGTCAACCAAGGTGACCAAATGAAAAAAGAAGAGATTTTGAAAAAAAAAATCAGGAATTTGTGGTCATTATCTTTGAATGAATCAACTATTTTGTTATGTTTCAAGTTTCCTGTGTGGACTTGCTTCTTTAAAAGATGAGACCTGGGGCAGGGAGTGGCCCCCAACCAGGTGGGCTCTGGTTGGCTGGCGTGCGAGCTTGGGGGGGGAGGGACTATAAAGGTGGCCCCTCTCTTTCACTCTCACCCCCATTAGTCCTCAGAAGGAATGAGAGGAGAACTATTAATCCATTGGAACCATAGAACTGGTGAGGGGCCATAGCAAAACATTGTGTACAAATACGAGCGGATCGCAGGAGAAGGAACTATGAGAAAGACAACGTATAATGGACTGGAGAAATGATCACCGACATCACTTGTCACAGAGTCACTCCTAAGGCCACACAATGAGTGGACGTACCAAAAGCTAGGGGCTGATATGCAACTCAAGAAAGCAAGGTGCCCCTTCCCATTCCATGGGAGAGGAAGGTCACAGAGATGGGGCTGCAGGCCCACACAAAGCTACAATCTGAAGGAGAGGAAATGACCAGCAAAGGCTTTCAGCAGATGCCCTTCGCAATGAGTATCTTCTATAATGAATGAAATTGATTGAAGACAGTCAACAACTAGAAAACACTAATAGATTCCAAATGAGAATGAACCCAGTGCTACCCAGTGCATAGGTAAGACTGAACATCTACCAACATGGCTTGATGTAGTCTAGGATCACATTCCCTTACCCAAGAAAAGGACATTGCCACAGAAAACGAAGAAGCCAAAGGACTCAACATAGATTTAAAAAAACAGCAAGGAAAGGGGCTGGAGTGAACAGAGGGGTCATCAATGGCGGGGGGTAGGGGAAGGGAGAAGCTTTCCAATAACCATTTGCTGATACTGTAAAATCTAAAGAATGAATAAAATTAAAATTATAAAAAAAAGATGAGATCTGGATGGACTTCTCCCACTGCACCAGTGCTCTCAACTGTGGTAGAATGGTCTACCTTAGGCAGGTGATTAATGTCAACTTCTGCTCTGTAGTCTCAGTTCTCTTAGTTGTTTAGGACTGTCCTTTATTTGTTTATTTGTTTTTAGAGACTACGTCTTGCTATGTTGCCTGGGGTAGTCCGGTCCTGCAGACTCAAGCAGTCCCCAGATTACAGGCGCCCGCCACTGCACCCAGCTGCTTTTTTGAGACCAGGTCTCACTATGTTGCCCAGGGTAGTCTCGAACCTGCACTCTTGCCTCCCAGCGCTTAGATTACAGACACATGCCACCATGCCTGGCTTGTTTTATTATTTGAATGTATTTTCTGTTCATTCCTATTTCCTTTACCCCCAAATGTCTGAATTCCTGAATTTATTGTTTTTACTTCTGTGTAATTTGAGTGAATATTTTTTTGTAAATAGGTCTTTACTTTCTGGAGAAAAGGGGTCCATATGTTCTATATTTTTTGAAGTATTTATGCTTTGGGACGGCTGCTTCTCACCATTACACATGAATGAATTTGGCTGGTAACACACTCTTGGCACCTTTTTCTTCCTCTCAAAGCCCTGGACATGAGACCTTTTCCTCTGGGCTCCCAGGGTCACTACCAAGAGGCCAGATTCTGGCCCTGTTTTCCCAGGGTATGGTTGTTGTGTGTATGTGTTTAAAAATTTCTCTCTTAACTTTCTAGTTTAGTAACTCAACAGAATGAGACATGTCCATGTACTAACATTTCTCTATCAGTTTTTCTTGAAATCGTGCTCCTTTTAAATTTTGCTTTGTTTTGTTTTTGTCAGGTTTAGTAGTTGTTTTTTAATATAGCAAAAATTTCTTGTATTATATCTTGGAATTCATATTTTGTTTCATTTGTCCTTTTTTTTTTTTTTTTTTAACCCAGGAATGTCAGTTCTTAAGATCAACTGTCTTCCATATGGTCAGAGTTTCCTTAACAGCTTTCTTTGTTCTTTTTAATATACATTCACTTTTGTCGCCTATCTTTCTCCTATGTCCATAGTTAAAAGTATCTCTTTTGTTCCCCTATAATGATTTTTTTGAATTCTATTTTTGTTTTCCAAGGTTTCTGATTATTCCTGTCTTATACTATAACTGTATATTCCATTGTTGAATTTTAATTTTACTGAATTCATGTTTATATTAAAATTTTCTAACTTTAGACCATGGGCTATATTTTCAAATAATTTCTTTATTCATTTGTCATTGGATTACAATACTACATAAATTTCAGGGATGCACATTGATAAATGTATACATCACACTACAGCTGCCTCCAAAGCTCTAGAGCCATCGCACTTTCATCACTAGAAGTCCAATGCGCTATCTATTGCGCCACAGAGCCACCTCCATCGCACTTTCCAATTGACCCTCTCATCTCCTACCCCCCACCCCCTCCTCTGGTAACCAATTTTTCTCAAAGGCTAAGAGTTATTTTTGTTGTGTTGTGTTCGTTCCTTTGCTTTGTTTATATTCCACATATGAATAAAATCATCTGGTATTTGTCTTTCACTTTTTGACTTATTTTGCTTAACATAACCGTGTTCCATTCATGCTGTCAAAAAAACAAGATTTCATATTTTTTAAATGGCTGAGCAGTGTTCCCATGAGTGTCTGTACTTACTTCTAGTCACCTGCTGATAAGCACAGGTTGTTTCGATGTCTTGGCTATTATGAAGAATGCTGCTATGAATGTAAGGTTGCACTCATCATTTTGATTAGGGTTTTTATATTTTTCAGATAAATACTTAGGAATGGAATTACTGGATGATATAATATGGCTATGTTTAGTTTTTAAGGGATCTCCATTACTGTTTTCCAGACATTGCCTCAATCTGCATTAATGATGGATGGACAGTTTCCTTCTGACCTCCAAGTGATGGGGTGTTTGCTTTGTTCTCCTTGTGCTGTGTGCCTGCTGCCCCGTGAAACTTCCCCTCAGGGACTAGGATCTCTCAAGCTGGGAGCAGGGAAGGTCACTGGAAGTGGTGAATAACAGGGCCATGCCAGTTTCAACCCGCAGAGGACAGGACATTATAGAATGGCCTTGATTTGAGGTGACAAATAGCATCTTGAGGACGATAGCCCAACTAGGATGTAGAGCCTCTGCTGATAGGTTTCGTGTGAGAGTATGTGACAGCCTGATGGGTTTGTGTGTGTCTGATCTCTTTTCTCACAAACTGGGTCCCCAGACATAAGGCGTTGCTATATGGGAATAGATCCATCTCGTACTGTTTACTTTGGGCAGGAACAGGAAAGCCTTCCAGAAACACATATGTCACTGCTCTTTCCAGGGTGGGAGGGTTTGGGCACAATCCACTTGCTACCAGTGCTGGTCTCCTTGAGAACAGAACTGCATCAAAGGCTTCTGCTGAGTGGCTAAACATTTGCTGGGCAGATATTGTAGGTCTGATGCTGCTGACTGACATTTCCTGTGTCCTTCACCTGCCGACCTGCTGGTCTAATGCCTCCCCTGCAGGGGAGTTCCCTGCAGGCCTTCACTTGTGATACAAGCTATACACTCTTGGCTCCCAAAATTCAAGCCACAGGACTCTTGTCAAGATCCTCTTGTTCTCAGTTTTCTAATCTTTTTCTAGACTCTAACCAATCAGCAAATGATTCATACTGCCAGCAATCGATGCATATTCTCTCTTTTTTAAAAATGATGAATGAAGAATATTTATCTTAAAATCAATTGGAATGAATTTCACTGTCCATCTTAGAGGAGAGCAAAATTATGCAAGGTCACCACCAAGGCAGGAATCAGGTAAATCCCTAGCCATGGTTTATAGGCATTACTTTACATTATTGATAGCATATTACATGGCAAAATAGTGCCTACATTTTTAGACTTACTCATCACTCTATAGAAAGCATCCCTGGAACTAAAAAGAGCAAGACCTTATTTTCTGTAATGCTCTTCCTAGGCACAGTCAGTGCAGTATTTCACTCACCTTGTAGTCTCCACTCCCTTTACCAGCTATTTATAATATACTTGGGTCACCTACAGGAGTAAGCACTCTTAGCATCCATATTTAGCAGCATTTTCAATACTTTTTTTTGAATTATAATTTTTGAGTTTTATTTTTCTAGTCCAATAATTCCATACATATCATTATATGATATGCATATCATACATATGGATTCTGTGCAAAAGGCATGATCTTTTAACATTTATGTAAGTGAAAATTTCCCATTTTTTGAGGATTATGAAAAGACTTTGGAGATTTTATTTTGCCACAATAATAAAAAGAAGCTGAGTCACCCAAGAGAGTCAGACCAGCAGTTAAAGTGAGGCTTCCACAGAGCTCGGTTCCTGATGTGTGAAGAGATTCAATATCATCCCCAGCTTTTAGCTCCTTTCAGCAATAACTATTCATATTACTTAACAGCCTAGGAAGGAAAAAAAGATGTGAAAAATACAGTCTAATAAAAATAGTAGAAGTCAACTCTTTCATTTTAGGATGTCTCAAAAGAGATTCTGTGGAATGTGGATGCAGAAAAGACAGTCACTCCTGACAGGAAAATTAAATAGGCACTTCTCCAAAGAAGACATGCAGATGGTAAACAGGCATATGAAAAAATGTTCATCATCACTTATAATCAAGGAAATGTAAATCAAAACTGCGATGAGATGCCACCTCACAACCGTGAAAATGGCCCACATTAAAAAAAGACCAGAAACAACAGTGCTGGCAAAGGTGTGGAGAAAAAGACAGAAAGAACTCTCTAACATGGCTGGTGGGAATGGAAACTGGTCCATCCCCCCACAAAAACAGTATGGAGCTTCCTCAAAAGCCTAAAAATGGATCTGCCAGACAGCTCATCAATTCCACTGCCAGGGATCTACCTAAGACTACAAAAACACTAGTCTGAAATGAGACTTGCACTCCTATGTTTACTGTAGCACTATTGCAATAGCCAAGATAGGGGAACAACCTATATGCCCAAAAGCAGATGAATGAATCAAGAGGTGGTATATATACACAAAGGAATGCTACTTACCCATCAAAAAGATAAACTCATGCCATTTGTAGCAACATGTATGGAGCTGGAAGGGACTATGCTAAGTGAAATAAACCAGAAGGTGTCATTTATATGTGGAATACAGAGAAGCCAGGAGTCAAATACCAACTTTAAAGCCAGTCCTTAAAAACTGGCCATAGGTCTGAAGCATTTAAGATGGGAGGGGAAGGGGAGGAGAAGGAATGAGAAGGGGAAGGAATGAGAGGGGAGGGACCTTGGTAGAGGACTGTGGGTGGTTTGGTAGTGGGAGAGCATGATGACCACACCTATTTTGTCAAATCCTATCTTGCCAACATATTAACAAAGATGTAAAATAATAGCATTTTATTAACAAAATGAGTAACTTAAAAAAAAAAAAAAGAATTGTGGCCATAGCCGCTCAAGGCCAAAGAAGAGCACTTGGTTTTAACCTCATTGTCACTGGAAGGGCACATGCCTGAGAACCTGGGGCGCTCCTAGTCATACCTTGTAGAGATGAGATCACAGACTCTGGGGGATGGGGAGCAGCACAGACCATTGTTGTCATGCAGATGAGGTCACCGTGGTGGCAACATGGCTGCACTGGTCAGCTAGTGCTGGGGCTGCATGTGATTTGGAGTTTGGTGGGTACTTGGTTTCCTGCAAAGAGCTTGAGACATATGCAGAGACACCTCGAACATGTGCGGGCGACCCTTCTTTTGAAAGACAGAGAGGAGCCTCTTCACCAGCTCTTCCTGCTCATTAGTTTTCACATCAGTTCACCATTTAAACTACAAAAGCTGCTGCAAGTGACTGCTGCTGGCTTCTCCCTGGGACAGGGCTCCAGTACTACATGTACACCTGGATGAATGGCATCTTCCCGCTTCTTTGGCTGGGCAGGATCTGTAGACTTCTTTGAACAAGACAGGTGTGATCTTGCTAGAGAAAGGCTTGTCAACACAGGGCCACATTGTGCGTCTCCCTACCAGAAAAGCAGTGGGGCGCTTGTCAGCTCTTCCACAGTTCACATCTGGGTGCTTTCTTTCCTGGTAGCAACTGCTCAGCCTCATCATCCTGAAGCAGTGCTAAACCATGCGTAAAATGTGCTAAGGGACAGTATGAAAGCAAGAGTGCTGCAAGGTCAAAAGATGAGGGGCCAAGGCAGGGGACAGGTGACTGTCAGAGAGTTCTTACCCACTTGCACAATTGCAAGACCATCAGGCTCAGGGTCCAGCAACAGTTTATTTACAAACAGGAGGGAGGGAAAAGGGAAGCACCTAGGGTCACATGTGGCTAGCTGACCCTAGACAGTGTCTGCGGTGTCTAGAAGTCCCAACAAGGGTCACTTGTGGAAGACGAAGTAACAAGGCAACAGCCCCAGGAGGCGGGGGTGGGGGGCAAGAGCCAGAGGCCACAGCTCTTTGCAGGTGATGTCAGAAGGAGGGTGAGGGCAGGTGCAGTGGTCTTGTCTCTGCACAAGTCTGTGGTGGTATGGGGGCCCCAAATTCTGGAGCTTTACAAATCCACAGGGGTTCTGAATTCCATGGAGGTGCTCCATTCTTCTCTCTCTGAGGCTATCTGTTGAGTACTTCCTCATTAAAGGTAGTCTTTTAAATGCATCCGCTTTGAAGACTGGGGCAGAATGAATCCCATATTTCTCCAGGGACTGGTTACAGACTGACTCAACCTGGTTCTTGCTCTGTCTTACATACCCTTAAGGGCGCCTCATCCCACCTGCCTGATTGAGCTGTCTTCAATCCTAAGCATCTAATTGGACCATTCAGCATCAACCAGCTTGTTTTCTATTTTCAATCTGAATAATTAACCAATGAAATAAGCTTCAACCTGACTGGTCCATTTAACTTGCACCTGATTGGTCCACTTAGCTTGTACTACCTGATTGGTCCATTTTAGAGTCCTGGAGCTAGATATAAAGGGACTATCCCAGCATGCACTCAGGTCTTAAGCCTGTTGGCTCTGGGGAGCCATGGTCCAAGCCAGCCTTACTGGGGCTGGGGAAAGGGGAACATCCAGAGGCAGTGGCTAAAGTTGTTGCCTTTGGCCCTACAGAGCCACCTTGTCTGAAGCCTCTGGATGCCAGAGGAGTCCTGTTACAACCCTGCTGCAACACGGGTTCTCTAATGATACATCAGTTCCTGTCAGGTCTCCAGTTTTCCAGCTCTGACATCAGTATCGTGACCACGTGATTTGGAACCAAAAGACCTTTTCTTTGTATTGCTTTGCCATGTCACCAACTTCGATGCTGGCCTGATGTCCTCCTGTAAGAAGTGGCCGCTGAAGAGACATTGAAGGCCACAGTTCAAGGGCACCTGGTGCCTTTGCCAGCTAGGAGTGTAGGTGTTAGAAGCCATTGCCTTCCCTGGGAAGGATCAGCCCCAAAGGTTCTGGGGACTTTGTTTTGTCTGCTGCGCTATCTGGCACCACTGATGGCACAGGAATGCAGCAGTCCTGTGTACATTCTTATGGGGTCACCCTTCTAAGTGGACAACCAGAGGTACCATGGTCTGAACTGGCAGAGCCCCCTCAGTTCAGGCAAAGTCCTTCCACCTTGCATCCCTATTCTGGTGGCCCCATCCTGTGCACCAGTGAAGGTCTTCCTTCCCCTGCAGCTGGCTGTAGGGTCAGTCCCAGTGAGGAGAGGGCATGAATTGAGGGACATGGGTTGGCATAGCATCATAAATCAGCAGCATAAGGGTCTGAGTCACCTGTTCACGTTGCCTGCTTATGTCTTTGGACCTGCTCTCATGGGACAATGCATTGCTGACACCCGGGGCAACGCTTGTGCTTCTGAGAGTGCCCGGCCTGGCATGGAAGTCTTGGTTGCAGCCACTGGATACTTCAGGGCAGAGCCCCAGACTCTGTGAATTTCACGTTCTGGGACTGACTTTTTAATAAAGTGCATTTGCTGATAGCAGACAACACGGCTTGCTCCAGAATCTTAGGAGTCGGCCTTGGATCTCTCCCAGGGGGCCTTCCAGAGACCCTTGTGACTACTTTCTGTGCTGCAGCTACTGTGGTGCCGTGATCTGCTGAGTCACATGACCTGGGGGCTCTCTTGTTCTATGTTCTGGACCTTGGTGGGAACGAGGGTGCTCCGAGCCTGGGATCAGTGCTGGTTTGGAGGTTGTACCCAGCAGACACTACAGACGTGCATCTTATACTACCCAGAGTTACCCAGAGACTGGGGTGGGGAGGGGTTGCTGCTGTTTTCTCTTCCATGGCATTGCAGAGTCTCCTCTTGATCCACAGATTCCGGGTATCGTGACTGACCCTTAGAATGGGGTCTGCACATTCATCTCCGGTCTTGATCAGCACCTTTGTGGCCCTGGAATAAATCACCACTGTCCTCTGGGGCTCACTACGTACTCCTGGAGAACCCCCTTGCTCTCTTCCTTGTCTCTGCTGACTGCACACAGCCACAGACTGCTGTTCCCTGTGAGCTGGGGGCGGGGGGGGGCGGCTCCACACAAGACCTGCTGTTAGCAGAGGGTCAGGAGAGAGCCCCCTGGGGCCTTCCCCACCTCAGTGCTTAGGGAGCTTCCCTATGATTTTCTAAAAGTGTACTTTGTGGGAGCTCAGCTACTGAGAGGCCCATTCTCGTAGGCCTATGTCCCTGAGATCAAAAGCTCTGAAAGAATATCTTATTTTCTTTATCTTATCTGCTCTCCCAGTTTCCAAATTCTATTTGAGGTGAGATTTTTTTTTATTGATTGCATATATATGTGTGTGTATATATATATATATGTATATATATGTACATATATATATATGTGTATATATATATATGTTACATCATCGTCTACCCCAAGGTTCTCCCAACACCTTATCACCTGTGAACCATCTTAATCTCTTGTGCCCATCCTTCCCCCAATTTTACTCTCCACCCCCCCCTTGCTTTATGCTTCAGTTCTGTTCACAGTTTTAAATGTTTCCTGTCTATTTGTTTTCCCTGTATCCCTCATATAAGTGAGACCATCTCGTATTTCTCTATTTCTTTCTGGCTTGTTTCCACTAACATGATTCCTTCTAGCTCCATCCATGTTGCTTTGAATGATGTAAGTTTGATTGATGAGCAATATTCCATTGTGTAAATATACCACATCTTTTCAGCCATTCATCAGTTTGAGGACATTTGGGTTGTTTCCTTGTCTTGGCTGTTGTGAAGAGTGCTGCATTTGTGAGATTTTTAACAAAATTCTAGGGTTTGTTATGATCGTGGTTCCCAGAGCCTCAGAAACCGTGACATCTCTTCCCCAGCCTGACACTCCGCTCCATCCACCCTTGCCCGGCTTCTTTAAGATCCGCTGGCCAAGGAGTAGTCATCATTCTGGTGGCCAGGAGGAGGGATGGGGGACTTTGAGGTGGGAAGACATCATCTGACAAGGGACTTATCACATCGAGGCTCCTGAGTAGACTCCAGGCTTCTGGAAGGGAAGAGCAAACCACTCCCTGCGCGGAGGGTTCTGGGAACTCGAGGGCCCTCCCTCACCAGACACCTCCCTCCATGTCTCCACCATCACTCCTTGATCTGCACCGGAAACCCCAGTCCTCTGGGGAGTTCTGTCACTGACAGTCACACCCTCGGTTGCATCGTTGTGTGGCCTGAGCTTGGCCGTGGTTGGACAATCTGGGAACACATACCCGATGGCCTCTAACTGTCGGGCCTCACCTTATGTGGATAGTAAATTTAAAGCCAGTTGCAAAACAGCACCTATGCTGGCACCAACACTGGCAGGGAGAGAAGCCCATATTTAAACGGGTCCTCTCGGGGTTTTCCCACCTGGGCGCACGACTGCGGGATAAACCAGGTCTTGAGAAAAGCAAAAACAAGAGTCACTGAGGCCACAAGTGGCCAGTTTTCTCACCCCAGTTATTGTCTCTAAAGTCCTAAAACAAAAGGATTCGCGATCCCAAGAACACTTCCAAGGTGGCGTCTTCTCGCTGCTCCAGATCTGAAGCAGCACTTAGCACAAACTTCAGCTTTCTAGCCAGCTGTCTGCTCGTCAGCGGCTCACAGAGACCAAGCTGTCCAGGCTCCATGCATTTCCAGCACTCACAGATTCCAAGTTTTCCTGCAAAAATCTTTTTTTCAGAGATCCAAATTTCAGTTTTCAAACCGAAGGCCCTGATTGCATTTTCCACAACAGTTTCGCTCCCCCAGGTGGCCGACTCCCAAGCTGTCGCCCTCCCAAGGCCGAACCCACGATGGCAGCTCTTCCACAGGCTTCATCCAGACTCCACCCACCATGTGTCTAATCCTGCCTGGCCTTGAGGCATGTGTCATCCGGGCAATGCTCCTTACTGGCGCCCCTTTTGGCGCCTCTTCCTGGAGGCACCAGTCATCAGCCCCCAGTTACAAACTGACGGAGCTGAGTCCATCACTAGTTCTGTGCGTTGATAGCATGAAGATGCACTGGACCGATTTGTAGCTCATATAATTGCAACCTGCAACCTGCTCCTCTAACTTAGGTTCTTGCCACACCATCGCCTGGTGCATCCCTCTGACCCATCAGCACCTGGGCACCCTTCTCCTAGCATCCTTCACCAGGTACCAGCACAGCCCCTGCAGGTACAGCAGCTCTCCTGGGTAACCGCCCCCTCCCTGTGCCAGGGCCACCAGCCCCCAACACTCACTCCCAGGCCTGCCCTGCGTCTGCCCCCGTGTGTGCCTGTGTGTAGCAGTCACCCGTCACCTTGTGTTTCCGGCTCATCTCTCATCGTTGCCACGTTCACCTTGTTTTCAAATCAGCTACATGTTTTACCCTTTTGGGATTCTCTCTCACCTATCGTGATGGCATGTAAGAAGCGGGACAAACTCCAAACAGGAATTTACAGTGAACCCCGAGTGGACTCAGCTTTGTCAATATTTTGAAACAGCTCATGTTCCTAGAGCATGTACGTTGCAGCTGCTCTTTTTACTTGTCTGTGACTTGGTGATTATTGGCTGGTTTATCTGCGCACGTTTTCAAGCGAATGAAGGTAAAATATGTTGGCGTGCTGGCTGTTTGCTGTGTGGAGTTTGGGTAATGTTTCGGCAGCCTCTGTGTCCATGCTGCTGTGCACTCCACGGGCTCATTTCACTGAATCCTCAACACCTGTGATCTCCACTTTTGTTTTCCAGGTGAGAAAATGGGGGCCCAGGTGCAAAGGCAGAAAACACACAGAGCGAGTAGAAGAGCCAAGCCCGACCCTGGATGGTGCCTCAGGTCTGGTGCTGTTGGCACCCCGCTGCCCCTACCCCTCCCCTCACTCTCTTCAGCACCCAGAGGTGTCAGGCTCTGTGCCTGGTGGGCCTCGTGTGTGGGCTCTGACTCACTCCCAGGATGGTGGGGTCCTCGGGTCTGTGAGGAGGCCTGGGCAGAGCTGGGGTCCTTTGGCAGTGGGGTCAAGAGGTGACTCACCCACGGACACCTGTGCAACCTAATTCACTGCTGCCTTTCTTGGCTGGACCGCGTGGGTGGAGTGCAATGGTGTTTGCACTGAATCATGATGATGTCTGCTTTTGATTCTCAGCAAATATTGACCAAGGCCCCACAGAGAGCTCTCAGAGCTGAATTAGAGGGGCTATACTGCTAATAACAGGGTGTGTACACATAATTCCTCAAGTGAGATCCTGAAGGGTTACCTGGAGCCGCTGATGCCAGGTGTCTGACTGGAGGCTGGACTTGGAGGGAACCTTCCCACAGCATCTGCCAGGTCAGCGAGCGCCGGTGATGGTTCTTATTAACCGGGGTGGCGCTACCCACTTTACCCAGAAGGAAACGAGGCTCAGCGGGGGTATGGGCTTCACCCATAGTCGCAGAGTTGGGCTCTAGCAGGGAGTCCTGGCCTCCATGTCTCTGACCACCGGCTGGTGCTGCTTCTGATGGACCTGAGTCTCAGGGCACTCTTGGGGGGGGGCAGTCCATCCTGGGGAGACTGGGTCTCATTCTCTGATGGTCCAGAGCAACACTAGGGCTGCATCCAGAAAGCCTGAGCCCCCCAAACCTATAGAGAGAGTGAGGACAAGGGCTGTCAGAGCTCTGGGAGGGCTACTTATCTTTGCAGAAGAGCTGGAAAGGTAACTCCATCTTGGGCTCTAAGTGTGGGCCAAAGCAGGGTTCAAGGTGAACCGGAGTGTGATCATCATAATCAGGTAAAGAAAGAAAAGCTTCCTCAGTTGAGCAAAATCTTCCCCTCTGGGCAGGAGGGAGAGGTGGTGTGCTCGCTGGTTCCCAGGCACCCAGGGCTTAGGGGGTCAGGAGGGCCAGCTCCAGCCAGGGCTCGTGGGGCCTCCCAGGCAGCCCAAAGGTGGCTGCTCTGAAGGATGTGCAGGCCCAGCTCTGGCTGGGGAGGCCTGGTCAAGCCTGGATGCATCAAGCCGTCCTGGGGCATAGGAAGGCTGCGGACTCGTGCACTTTGAAGGCAGGCGGCTCTGGGCGTAGACCTGCCTCCGTCCTTGTGTAAATCTGTAACTTGGGCAACTTCTTTCACTTTTCTGACTTTCAGCCTCAGCTGTAAAATTGAGGCATCATAGCAGTGGCCTCACAGCGTGGACAGAGCTAATCCAAGTAACAGATGTGAATGCTGAATCTTGCCTGACCAGGGCAGTTGGCCCACAGCCAGCTGTGGGCCACGTGTTCCCTCGGCTCCTAGAGGCCTCTCGTCGTGGACAGCTGGCCCGCCTGCTCCTGCCTGTCCAGAGGGGCTGTGTTCTCGGGGCCCCGCCTCCTCCTGCTCAGGACCCCTGGGGAGACCATGGCATCATCGCACCCCAGGGAGCCTGCACGTTTCCACAGGTTCCTCTCTCTTGTGGTGCGAAGCTCTCGAATCAGCACTTGTCCTCCAGGTGTGCAGATGCGGTGGTGGCTGTGGATGCCGTTGTACTTATTAGCTGCCGGGAGAAGATGCTGGAAGGGGCTGTGCTGGGATGCACTGGCAAATCACCGGGCGGAGCCTGTGGTTTCACACCGTGCACCTGTGAGTTGGTGTGGAGCTGCACAAGGCCTGTCAAAGACCACATGTGGGACAGATGTGGGAGAGGGTTAGAGACTTTTGGGTGAGAGGCTTTACCTGGGGTCGTCTGAATGGAAGCAGGACAAAGGGCTCTGCAAGCTGGAGAAGCAGGGAGGCCTGGACGCTGCCAGCAGGGGCAATTCTCTGTGGTAGGACCTGCGGCCATGTCTAGCAAGGCAACATGAGGCGGCACATTTCAACGAGGCCTCTGGTTGGTCCATCCCTTGGCCAAGTGGGAGGTATGGGCCCAGTTCTGATTTCTCACCCTGAGACTCTTGGTGATGACCATGTGTCCAGGCTTGGATCATCACCTGCTTGTGCCATAGTTTGAGACCTTACAGAACTGGGGCTTCTCCCATAAGACATGTCCCTCTGGACCAGGAGGCTGTGGCTGTCTCTCTGGTCTCCTCTCTGGCTGTAGCACCACACATGCTCACGGGCTTCCAGTCAGAGGGCCTGGGTTTTGGTGGGGCTGGAGAGTTAGGAACCAGCTGTGCCTATTGAGATAGCAGCTCATCCCTGCCAGGGAGCCTGTGCAATCATCTTTGGATGGCTAGGGGAGACCTTAACCTTGGAGACTTCAGTCCAGCAGCATCGCAGTGTCCAGAGGGATGTTTAACTCCCGACGATAGCAGGGTTGGCACATAAAGGTTGGTGCCAGGCTGTTCTCACTTGATCATCAAGACATTGTCGTTGATCCATCCTTGGGAAATCCAGGACAAGAACTGGCCTTGTCCCATCTCTGGCCACCTGAAGGGGGTTCTGAAGTTCCATCTGGGAGATTAATGGCCAACCAAAGCACGAGGCCAGGGTGCGCCAGTCATACCAGGCAGCCAATACTCTGCCACCTCCTGGAGCTGTGGACTGGGGAGAGAGAGGAGGGGAAGCGGGGAGGGGGGGGGAAGGAGGGAGGGAGGGAGGGAGGGAAGGAGGGAAGGAGGGAAGGAGGGAAAGGAGCTCCATTGAGACCGGGGCAGCTGGGGTGCTTCTGAGAAGGCTTCCTGACATCTTCAGGTTCCAGGGCAGGGAGGGGTTAGGTGCAGGACTTCGCCCATCGGCCCTCACGGGCTGTGCTTGCATCCTCATGGCTCCTCTGTCAAGATTAGCAGCTCCTCTCTTTGCTATGGCTAAATCATGGAAACAACCCAAGCGCCCCAGAACAGATGAGTAGATCAGAGGATATGATGCATGTACACAACAGAGTATTGCACAGTGACCCAGAAAGAGAAACTCAGGACATATGTGGCCGCGTGGATGGAGCTGGAAGGAACAGTGCTTAGCAAAATAAGTCAGAAGAAGAAAGAGAAATATTGGATCATGTCACTCATGTAGAATATAAGTAGCCAAATCAACAGTCAGATAAAGACACACTGCTTAGCTAACCCTTGATAGCTGGCTAGGGCACCAAGGCAGGAGGGGTGGGAGGGGCGGGAACAAGGAGGGATAATGGTCTGTGGTGGTAGAGTATGGGCGAGTTGGTGATGGGTGCATCATGGTGGTGAGACTTCATAGGGGTGTCCCAATATTACCACAGTTACAAATTATTTGTGTGTGAACATGAAGATTAGCTGCTCCTAAGATCCCGAGACTCCTGAGGTATATTCCTTGGGGCCTGGCCATTATCAATAAAGATGTCATTGTGGGTGACAGGATTGGGAGGATGTGCCAGGTTGCTGGGGTAGAACAGCTCATTGTGATGTGGATTCTAACTCTGTTCAGATCCTGAGAAGAAAGGGTGTCCCTTAGGTACCTGTAGTGCTTTGCCAAGGCGCACATCTGCCCACCCTGCCACCAGCTAGGGAGGGCGTGAATCTTTCCTTGGCTAAGAGGATGTGTCAGTCACATTCACTAAGAATAGGGGCTGCTCCACCATGTGTGTTTAACTGAAATTAGGTGAATGGGTAGATCTGGGAGTACCAGAAACCTCATTAGTTAATCTAGTCATTCCACAAGTGTGACTGAATTCTACTGATGGCATGCAAACCCCCTGCCAGGGAGCCCAGATGCCATCTTGTGGGTAGGCCAAGTGTGATTCTCCGACCCGTTCTCAGCACGTGGGAAGTTGTCTCTCTGGGTAACTGAGGAACCCTCTGACATCCAAAGGGCATATGTGCATTTACTTTGGCTGCTCTCTTGGGGTGACGGCTGTGTGGTTACATGGCATAAGCTCCTGTACTGACATGCCTACCAGCAGGCAGTTGGAGCCATTGGTGAAATAGAAGCAGCCAGCCTGGGAGGAATAGGACACATTTGAGCGAGAGATGGGTGCCTCAGGGAGCTCCGGTGGGAGGGGTCAGGGTCCTCATCCTTTTTGGGGAATGTTGATGAAAACTCTTAGGCAGCAGGGTCAGGCGCAGGCCCCCCACCTTTGCAAAGAACTGCAGGACTGACACAGGCAGACAGGTTGGAGGACAGAGGGGAAAACCAAACCCTTGTGGAGATTAGCAGTTGGCCACGTGGGGCCTCATTCCACTTCTCTAGCGTTTATTGAGCACTGACTGTATTCTAGTCTAAGTCCATGATATGCATTGTCTCATGACATGCAAGTCTCATTCTGGTGAGCCTTGAGGTAGGTACTGTTATAATCCCCACTTCATACATGAGGAAACGGAGGCACACAGAGGTCAGAAGCCACAGATTGTCTGTGTTGAACTGCCCTGCCGACTATGTCCCATCCTTGTCACTGGTTGTCATGTAACCAATCCTTGTCCCCAGTTTTCTGGGCAAGCATCCTGGCCAGGATGCCAAATGCAATGCATGCAGCAGGCTCTCCAATCTGTGTAGGTTCTTTCTTGGTTCTAGCAGTTCCACAATTGCACCATGCCTGGCCAGGGCTGGGAGGCAGGTAAGCCTCCATTCATCTCCACACTCTTTCCCTGGACTCTCTTGTACGAGTGCTCAGCTCATGCTCTCCTTACATTCTTCCTCCAGGGTGATGATGCACTTTTAGCTT
Source organism: Uropsilus gracilis (assembly GCA_004024945.1). Classification (NCBI taxonomy): domain Eukaryota; kingdom Metazoa; phylum Chordata; class Mammalia; order Eulipotyphla; family Talpidae; genus Uropsilus; species Uropsilus gracilis. The sequence continues at coordinate 15,110 of PVHY01009230.1, read as the reverse complement.
CAGCTCCCAGGCCTGGGTGTGCACTTAGACATGAGCACACCCTCTGGACCACACAATCATGGGGAAGACACAACGCCCCAGGTGCTGGATATGCACACCAATGAAGGAAAAAGCCTGACTCACTTATCTATACAGACCCAGAGGTCTTCAGCCCACATCTGCTAATTCTGCAAATCACGCAGAAGGGAAGGGGCTAGAGCTCAGGGTGGAGAAGCTCGAGACTTGCCATGTTTTGAGGAGCCTCTTTGCCTCCCCTGTCCCCCACATACCATGGCAGGTGGGAGGGGGCCAAGGAAGGGACAGAATCAACACAGAACTCCAGAAAACTGGAAGATTCAAATCATGCACTTTAGAACCTCTGTGCAGGCAGGGATTGTCAGATCCCTCTCCAACCCCAAACCTTCCACGAGTTCGCAGCCACCTTCAGAGTGAGGCTTATCCTCTGCCTCCCCCTCCCACCTGCACCTCAGCTGGTCCTCAGAACAAAATGGGTGTGTAGCTTATACCTGCTTGGAGAAGGGGCCCAGCCAGTGCTGACTGAATGGAACACATTTTAATTTACATTTTTGGGAAGGCAGAGATTCTTCACTAGAGGGCAAAGAACACAACATACAAAGAAGAGATTGATACATTAAACATCATTAAAATTAAGAAAGTCATCAAAAGATACCATAAAGAAAGTAGAAAGTCCAGCCACAAATGGGAAGGACATACTCACAAAATACATATTTGATGAAGGACTTGGTGTCCTCAATGCATTGGGAGTGCCTGTGATTCACTGGAAGGACAACAGCTCAATAAGTTCACAGGCAGGATTTGAACCAGTGCTTCACAGAGGAAGACAGACAAATGGCCAAGGAGCACATAAAAAGACACTCAGCGTTATTAGTCACCAGAGAGACAGATACAGCCACAGTGAGCTATCACTGCTAATGCACCAGAAGGGCTGAGCTGCAGAAGGCTGGCAACACCAGCCATGATGCAGCCACACTCATAGCACTGGTGGGGCTGCAAGATGGTGTTGGCACGGTGGAAGCTGGGCATCTCCTAAATCTGAATGCATGTGCATCTGATGACCTGCCATTTGCCTCTGGGGCAGAGGCCAAGACCTGTGCATGACTGTGTGCATGAGAGGCAGAAACAAGAACAGTCAGGGACTCTTCATCAGAATTACTCCAGTGAATCTACTCCTGGGAGTCTACCCAGAGGACACAAAAATCTTAATTCAAAAAGAAGTCTGTACTCCTGTGTTTACTGCATTGCTACTCCCAATAGCCATGGACACACCCAGATGCTCCAAACAGATGGACAAATAGATCAAAACATTGTGGCCTAAAACCATTTAGGGATCAAAAAGACAAACTCATGTCATTTGTGGCATTGTGGATGCAGTTGGAAGGGGTTAACTAAGCGGAAATACGTCAGAAGGAGAAGATAAATTTCAATGGTCTCACATGTGGAGTATAGATAAACAAAAGGACAAGAAATGGTTAAAATTAACCAGCTGACCATAGAACTGAAGACACAGCAGAGGAGGGGGAGGGAGGGAAGAGAACAGGGGAGGCATGAACACAAGGGAAATTGGTAATTATTCACAGGTGATATGGTGGTGGGAGAACTATGGGGACTACAGTGATGAAATCAATTAATCAATAAATCACCCCAGATGTTTATCCACAGGTGAAGGGATCAGCCCACTGAGTGAGGCCACCAGTGAAAGCCCACGAGGCCACAGACAGACCCCTGCCCACACCTGCAGCGGCACAATAGGCTCAGGAAAATCACGCCGCGCTGCAGAGCCATGGGGTGGTGCTCAGCCTCTGACAGTGATGTAGCTGGAGTGGTGGTCCCCTTGGCAGAGGGCGTCAGTGACTGGGGGCAGGACGGGACCTTCTGGGCACTTTTGCATCATAATCTGGGTGGTGGCCACATAGTGTATACACACAGCCTATACAGTGTGTACACACAGCCTATATAGTGTATACCTGAACTGAGCTGGACAGTCATGGTGCTTCACCAGATGGTGTGATGATACCTCAAGGAAACACAGAAAATTCCAGTCAGACACTTGTCCTATGGTCTTTCCTATGTGGCCACCCACCCCCACCCCGGCACTGCTATCCCCAACCTGTTCAGAACCCATGGTGGTCTCCACTGACATCTCAGCACCTACCAGACCCCCAGCCCATTCCTCAGGAGGGGGCTCAGAGCCCTGTCTCAGTTGTTGGCCATGCAGCATGACCTGGGCACAGGGCAGAGGGGGTGAGAACTCCATCCCAGACCTCCGTGCTGGATGCTCCGGAAAACCAGGGCTTCCTGATTGGAGCCTGTCAGGCTGGGTGCTGCTGGGCCCAGTGGGCCCAGCCTAGGCTCCTCCCTGAGCGTGCAGACCTGGGAGCCACTCCCTGGTGGTGTTCTCTCTGGCTGCTGAATCCAGACCCTCAAACCCCATGTGTCCCTCTGGGGCCCTACTATTCCCCACCTCCCCACCACCCCACCCCTGCTGGCTATATGACAGTGACAAAAGCGCTCAGCCAGGTCCCCATACCTTTCAGGTCCACGGGCCTTGCACTCCCAATGGTGGGATTGAAATTGGGTTGAAAAAGAGGCAAAAGCCTCCAACTTACAAGCCCCAGGTCCGTATCAACTGCATGTAGCAGTTGCCACTTAAAATGCAGTTTAATAAGGGATTTCAACAGGGAGAATGAAGTCCTAAATCCATAAATGGCAGTTACCTTACCCAGTCACCATTCTCAGTCCCAAAGGTCCCAAAGACACAGTCCAGGATGGTGTCCCTTTGCCCCTCCAAACTTCAGAGGTTGGTACTCTGCAAAGTCCAGCCTTTCTCTGGCGTCTTCTCGTTTCTTCTTCTCTCTGCAGTATTCCAAGCTGCTCCGCTTCTTCATGGTGCTTCAAACTTCTTCCACAATTGCTTATGTACAAATCAGCTTTCCAAATTTCTGGTCATCACTAGATACCAACTTTCCAGGCCATCTTGCTGCAACGTCACTCTCTCCACACTGGCCACTCTTCTGCTGGCCACCATGACTCCTGCCACCACCAGATAACTCCTCCAGGGGGCTTCTGCCCAGCCTGGTCACTCAGGCTACTCTTTACCCACCTGCCATTCTCTTCTCTCCTCTCCCCAAGGCTCCACTCCTGTGTCCTTCTCCAGGTGCCAAAACCTCTAAGTTCTCACTTCATGTGGTTCTGCTTCTTGTGCAAATCCTCTCTCAGCTGCTTCCTCCGCCAGTTTTTATCCAAAGGTAGGGGAGGGGCACTCAGTTTCAGGGTCTGTTGTGCCCTCTGGAGCCAGGACACCCTGGGCATGCCCCCTCCACCCTCAGCTAATGGAGCGTCCCACGGTAGTGTTCAGCACAGGAACAGGCGCACTTGTTTTGGGCAAGGAAACCAAGGCCAACGTCAATAGCTGCTGAGTGCAGAGAGAGGACCAGGTGTCTGATCAGGGAGCCCTGCTCAGCCTCTCCCCCACCCCCACCCCCTCGCCTCCAGCGCACTGAGGATGCTCTCCTCAGGAAAAGTGGCCCACAGGCCCTGAGGTCAGGAGGAAGGGGCTCCCCACCTCCACAGCCTTCCCCATGGGGCTCCACCACTGTTCAGTGAGAGGGCAGAGCCTGGCTGAGCCTTCCGGAGCATCAGGTCAGTGGGCAGGCTTCAGAGGGCATGGGTGGGATGCAGAGCCGGAGGGAAGCTGGCTTTATCTTCTTGGGAAATCTTGCAATTCTGGCCTGAAAGAGGCTCTGGTTCTCACCCAGGGAGTCTGCGTTGGAGGGACTGGAGCCCAGTGTGGGCAGATAGAGCAGAACCTGGTGGGCACATGCTGCCCCAGAGGTGGCTGCTCAGGCCTCAGGGCTAGGCTGCGGGGCCCTGTCCTCTGTGGCTGCTTCTGCTACTCCTGGAACACGCAGGAGCACTGCCTTGCCCACGTCTGTGTGGTTTTGGGCAGCTTTGGGGGATCAGGTTCTCTTGGGGGGGTCGAGGTTGAAACCTGAAGAAACATGGGGTCTCACCAAGCCACCCTGGTTCTTCTGCTTAGGGTTGACAGTTGCTTCCCTTTTGGGCAGATGGTGAGGTGAGATGGTGTCTCTCCCGTTATGCCAGGACCCTGGTGGAGGGAGGGCCCAGTTTGCTTCTCTGTTCTACTTCCTTTTGGGAGCCCTTGCATGGGGTGTTCACACAACACTAGGACTTCTTCCCGCATCTCTCTTTCCCAGCAGCCATCTTTGTTGTCTCCTGGGACTGGAGGCTCATCACCTGTCGGAAGGCCTCGTGCTGCCTGTGATGGGGTTTCCCTCATTCCTTTCCTCACAGTCTGCTGGTCTGGCACTCTGAGCTTCTATGGGAGAGAATAGTGGGAGCAGATACTCTGCCTCGACTGTGGAAGCGGTGTTCTAATGGGGAAACAGATGAACAAGTGACAGCATACCTAGAAAAGTTACCCATGTCCTAGGGCCTGCAATGTTGGAATAATAAGGGTTCAAGTAATAGAGAATAATAGAGGTGATGGAGGCTAGTTTAGCTATCAGACGAAGACAGAACTTTCTGAGAAGGTGGCATTAAAACCTCATCGATTGTTACAGCTTGGAAGGATCTGTTGCAGCATGCACAAAGGTCCTGTGGCAGAACTGAGCAGAGAGTTTTCGACACATCAAGACCAGTATCTCTGAGCCAGTGGATGGAGGGGTAGGGAGAATGAGGTGGGGAGGTTGTGGCGATCTGTTCCCACTCTGCCTAGTAGGTCATGCTGGGGGGTGGAAGTGTAGTTCTCATTGTGGTAGAAATTCACATCAGAGTTTTAGGCAGGGGAGAGATGCCTTTGCAGAACACGCTAGCTGCTCTGTGTGGGCGGGCGGGGGAGTAACAGGAGGGGCCGGTGGAGCCTGGCTATAGTGGTCTCGAGAGGGACCTGAAGTCTGGGAGACAAGGGCTGCTCTTGGAGAGAAAGGAACAAACCCATGTCTTCCTTTTATCAGCTTTTATCCTTTCCATCTGTCTCTCACTCCTCTGGCCATCACTAGTCCTTACCACTACATAGTCACTGGAAATGTCTCCCGAGCTGGACACAGGACTGGGTGCTGGGGCCCCCCCCCGGAGCTAGGCTGCAGCCTGAGCATCATCTCCCCCCTCCCCCGCCAAGCGTGGGCCTCGGGTCATGCCCCGTCATGGGCAGTCATTGTCTTCAGCTCGACTCCCACTAGTTGCATGATGTGTTATCAGAGGCAGCCACTGCTGAAATCACAATGGTGACGCTGCAGTAATAGCCTCCTCAATCAGCAATCAAGGTCCTCGGCTCAATATGGGTAGCAGCTTTATGTGGTAGTTTAATTCATTGTACACCAATTTCAGTTGTGCATTAATTACAGACGGCTGAATAGTAATTAACTAATCACCATGTCACTCCTTCCCCGTTAGGAACAACCTCATTAATTCCAGTCTGCAAGGCTGCTGGTGTCTTTTGCCATCCCTCCCACTACCCTGCACTCTCTCTCTCTCTCTCTCTCTGTCTCTCTCAGCTCTTCTTGACTTATAATCAAATATGAAATTCATGCATTTTTTAATAAGTTTTCGACTGTTTTTGCCACTGAAAAATTCATGGCATTACACAGTCCCTTTAAATAATGTTTATTCATTATACATTTCTCGTCTGCTTGCGTGGTGCTGTCTGCTTGTACCGCCAAGCTGTGGGCACTGGCGTGGAGGGTGCTGGCGTGGAGGGCGCTGGCGGTGGTGCTGGGGCCATCGTGAGTTGTGGGGAGGGTCTTCTGAGAGGTGTCGCTGGTTTCCTGGAAAGCAGAGCAACTGGGAACAGCGACCCTCGGGCTCCCTAGGCTAGTCCCTTCCAGGTGCGCTGTTTCTGCCCTGGTGTCACCACACCCACATGCTCATGTGCTCTGCCTTCCTCAGGCCCCTCTTCTTCCTTCAGTTCTGCTTGGCTGGGAGCCAAATGACAAGGCCCAGACTCAAAGCTACTTTGGGCATGATGCCCTCCCTACCTACAGGGCTGCCCAGACCCTTGCCTTTGCCCCCAGTTTGTTGCCGTGTTTTCCACATGCTTCGCCACAGGCTGGACCTCAGTTCCGGGTTCACCCAGACCCTGGAGGAAACTGGCTCCGGTGCTTTATGGGCAGTGGGGTAGCCAGGCCACGTGTATGTGGTCCCAGGGCCTCCTGTGAGGTGAGACCTCAGAGTGGAGGAGGTTTGTCATCACGGCTAAGTGGTGCCAGGATGCCTGGCACCCTGGATTCCAGGTAACAGAAAACAGTCACCCAGTGTCGCTGGATGGCCACTCCCTTTGAGATATGAGCCCCCTGCCTGGGACCAAGGGGGCTTTTGTTTGTGTCTAGTTGGTCAGCTCTGACTCCCAGGTATATGTAAGTATGTCCTCTCCTCGCCCTGTCTCTGTCAGGTATTGGTGCTTGCTGCTCCTCTCACCCAGGTGTTTGCTCCTCCAGCTCCACATCTACATTTAGTGCTAGCCTAAGCACCACCTCCTCCAGGGAGTCCTCTCTGACTGTCTTACCCAAAGCTCCTATCGCTCTGATCCACATCTCCCAGGATGCTGCCTTGCTCGTTTACTCCGTTAGTTGTTTGTGTTCCCAGACATTTGTTAGAGGTTCAGGACTGGATGAGACCAAACGTGCCAAGCAGAGCTCACACCGTCCTGCCAGCCGGGGCAGGGAATCTTCTCTCCCGTAGCTGAGCAAGTCCTTTCAGCGTGGAGGGAACAATAAAAATAAACTGCCAACCCGCCTGGGAATTTGCTTTCTGGTAGCTGTGGTTCAAATAGAAAAGAACAGGTGACATTTATTTTCATAATGTATTTTCCTTACCCAACATAGCTAAGATATTCTCACTTTGTCATGTCATCAAAGCAAAGTCCTTAACAAGGCATATTCTACACTGGCTGCTCTGTCCCATTTTCAGTGTCAGATGGGCACTGCCGTGTCCTGCATGTCTCCGGTTGAACTGGCTTTGTCTTGGCAGCACCCTTGCCATGTGAGCCTTGGCTCCCTCTGGACAGCCCTGTGGCGAGACCGGGGACTTGCAGAACATGGAGAAGGGCAGGGCATTCCCAGCCAGCAATCCCACACGGTGGGACTGGCACGGGGAGTGATGGCAGTGGGTGACACCGAGACTGGGCTTACAGCAAAGGGGGCTGAAAGGGGACAGGCTGGGAATGCAGACTGTGCAGGGCACTCCATGGACTCCCGTGGGGATGGGCAAGTGGATGTGGATGGGTGGGCGACCATGTCTGAGGCCTCTGGCTCTGAATTGCATGACTGGAGTGATATCAGGAACAGATTCAGGTAAAGTGAAATTTGGGGCTGCCCAGGCAAAGGTCATAGATCACTCTTTTAAGGACCCCCAAAAGCGTCCCCCTGACATGCATTGCTCAGCAGGCCAAGGGTGGGTGAGAGTGTAGCCGGACCCATGTGACTCTCCAAGGCCTGTGGCATTAGCTCGTGGTGCATGACTTGGAGGGAGGAAGGAGCCTTGGCACAGTTTGGGGTACAGGAGGATGCTGGGGGGAGGGGGAGGAGACTCTGTTGAGCCCATCCTATGAAATAGCACCTGCCAATGCCATCTCACTTTGCAGCTGTGAGGGTGGGACATAGATACTATTTTCACCTTTCAGATGAGGAGGCTGAGGCTTGGGGTTAGGGGTCTTCCTGAGGTCACATGGTACTCTCAAGTTTGTCCAACTTCAAAGCCTGTTGGGACTACATGAAGATGCAGGCTCTGGGGTGGGCTGAGATTGAGGAAGACATCCCGATGACTCTGGTCCCCCATGCTGGGGAGCACCAGCAGCCAGGACACAGGTCCTGTGTGGGCCATGGAGTGGTGGGACAGAGATCTCTCAGCTAGGAGTCCTGAGGAACCCTGAGCCCTCCCCAGACCCAGGGGGCTTTGGGGGATTGATGGGGTGTGGCTAGATGGGCAGCAGGGCAGTTGGGTGGTGCAGAGGGTAGAAGGGCTGATGAGTCCCTTGCCCAGCTCTCTACTGTATAAGGGAACTACACAGGGCAACAGATGCATGACAGGCCCAGCGGAGGCGGACCCTGGGCTCAGCCATGGATGAGCCAGGGCACAGCGCCTGCACCAGGAGCCTGGCCACATGAGGTGGGTTAAAGCAAGAGTAGGGTTTGGCCAAGGTCAAGGTCAGTAGTATAAGGTGATTAACAGCTACTTTGCAAGTGGGGGGAGGCTCTGCCTTGAACAGCCCCTGCTCCCTGACATTGCTCAGGCCCGGAGAGAATGCATCAGTCTCTGCCCCTGACCCAGCTTCCCAGGTCAGCACCTTGTCAGGAGATACCTGGCTGTCCGTCCCCCCCCAATAACCTTCCTTCCAGGGAGAGGGGCAGGTATATAGCATACCCCAGATTGGCCATGAAAGCCCTGTCTTGCCACAAGGACCTGGAGCTACCACTGCCCCCATCGCAGCCTGGAATGACAGGATGAACTTGATCCTGGGAGAGACCCGCCATCATTGGAACTGTAGCTGGGCTGGGCTGGGCTGACCTGGGAGGTCAGGCTGTATTAGCTGTCCCTGTCGATGGCAGTGGGCAGGGTCCTTCCAGCCTGTAATTCTCATGAGCAAAGGTGCTCAGCCTGTGCTTCTCTCTGTGCTGGGCAAGATGAACAGTGAGGGGCTCCTAGTCTGTCCCCCAAACTCCCAGGTCAGACAGGTGGTGGGCAGGTGGGAGGCATGCAGGGCAGACAGGAAGGCTGTGGCAGGGAGGGGCCCTGCTGGGCTGTGGGGTGGTGCAGGTGCTCTCTGGAGGTGGTACTGAGCCAGCTCATGAAGGGTCTGGGGTGGGAACTCAGGCAGCTGCTGGGGGCTGGGCTTTAGTTATTGGTATACCCAGCAGATGCCCTCAGGCCAGGCCCCGCGGGACTTACCGTTGCCTTCTTACCACATGCACCACTCAGCTCCCCCAAAGAGGAAAATAGGGATGACCCCTGGGAAAGCTGGGGTGATAGGAAAAGACAGTTTGGGAGAGAGAGAGAGGAGAGGAGAGAACACACATTGTCTACAAGGAGCCAGAAGGTGAATGGGAGCTGCCTGGCTAGGGAATGTGCTGTGACTGCCTCACCCCGGTCCCCTCGCAGCTGGAAGAAGTGGAGGTTGTATAGGCACAGTCCGATGACCCGCCCCTGAGCCTGGCTTGGTGCTTCAGCAAGCACCTTCAAGGAGGCTGGGGAGCACTGGCTGGGAGTCCCAAAGCAGTCCTGAACCTCCTGCTGCTGACACCCCAATACCCACCCACCCCACTTCTCACCTTCTCCTCTGTACCCCAGAAATAATGAGCATCTCTGGTCCCCCACGCAGATCTACGATGAGCATAGAAACACCAGGGAGCCTGGTGGGTGGGGCGCGCTCAATACCTTGAGCTGGGAGAGACAGGCGAGGCGACAACCTGAGGACTGGTAGGTCTGAGCCAAGTACAGTGCTGGGGGCGCTGGTGCTGGGCCCTGCAGTGGCCGATTCAGACTTATTTTGTCTGAGTCACCAAAGGCGCAGCAGTCTTTTGTCCTGAGCTGCAGACTTGGGGCCCCGCTGACATCCAGACACCACGGGGCAGACACGGGCGTGGCTCCGGGGCTCCGTGTGGGCTTATTCCCAGGACAAGGCAAGAAGTGTGCTCATCACAACAAAATGCCACCATGACATATAGCCAGTTTCAGCCGTGTCCCTTGGGGTGCTGGGGCGACAGTTACAGGCTGTTGATGGTGACAGCTCTTGACAAGTCGGCATACATCACTCGCACTTAATTTACAAGAAGTGTACCTACTGTAAAGCCTGCAGCCCAGCCCGCACCTGGGAGAATGATTACGTGAGGAGAACGTCTTCGTGAAGACCAGATGAGGCATTAAGTAACCGCTACACACCAAGGAGCTAAAAGAAGTAAAAAATTCCCTTCACCACAAATATTGCAGTAGTGCGCATGGAAGGGAAACGACGAAGAGTCGCCGCCACTGTTGCAACTGTCTCAGCCACTTAATGACGAGAGAGGCTGACGGTGATGATGGGTGACATGCAGCCAGGCTGGGGACCTCACCTGCTACAGGACAGCGCGGTGACGTGGGCAACCTGTGACTCCGCAGACACAGGCCTGTCGCTGCTGTGACTCAGCAAACCCCATTCCACCGTCAGCTCCAGGGGTGGGAGGTGTGAGGGGGGTAAGAGTGGGGGCGTGACCTGGGGAGGATGTTTGGCAGAGTTTCCACAATGGGGTCTGGGCTCAGGAAGGCTCTGGGGACGGAAGTTGACTTTTCTGGTTCAGCATTTTCCAAAGCTGGGGGAGTGTGGGGGGGGATCTTGGGCAGTTTTCTGAGGAGAACTCAGGTCTTCTGAGCTTGGGTAATGCTCATGCCTTGGTGCTTCCTGGGGATGACCCATACAGCATGGGGTAAGACCCTGATACCCCATGTAGATGCCTGTTCAACTTGACTCAGTGTCCCCTTTCCATTTTCTCTTGATCAAGGGCAGAACCACATGGCCCCGCCCACCGGCCCCAGGCCTGTGCCTTGTACTGCAGAGCGAGGGAGCCCAGAGGCACAGACTGTGGGAAATGCTTTCCTAGGGCTGTGGGCATCAGGCAGGGGCAATAAGGAGGCAGTGGTATCTGGGCACCTGCGGTGTCCAGGCCTCTCCCCTCAGCCCATGATGAGTCTGTTCTCGTTGGTTCCCTTGTTCCAGCCGAGGGTCTAGAAACACTTGAGCAGATGCTGGGCTGCAGCCCCCACAGTTGACTTTTGTGCCAGGATGGGGGTGCAGGCAGGGGGCAGGGGGTGACCTCTGCAGGGTGATGGTGCGGAACTCCCATCCTGCCCCCAGACCTGGGCCTGCGTCTCCCCGGGGTGTGGCCCTTGTGTCCTGCCTCTCCGGCTCTTTTCACCACCCAGGTCTGCTCTCATGTCTCCCCTCTGGGGCTCTCATGGGGCCAGGCTCTGCTCAGCCTGTGTCACCTACTCTTGAGGTTTGCCAGCACAGACGTCGGCTCTGCCTGCTCATCGCTGAGTTCTCTCTTCTGGGGCCGGATCCTGGCTTCCCTCCAGGAACGCCCCTCCAGCGCCTTTGACCCAGGCTTAGGTGCATCTGCTGACCCTTGGGTCCTAGGCTCACATCCTGAGCCTGACTTTTCAACCTCTGATCCTTTGGGACTGTGATGGACTTGATCGTGAGCCTGCGGCCTGGGCTGGGTCAGCGGGAGAGTTTGTCTCTTACTGGGGTCACCAGAAGCACAGCCTAAGGTGGGACTATCAGCGGAGACTCTGGCTTTGAGTTGACCCAGCAAGGGCAGGTGGGGGAGCATGAGCCAGTGAAGGTGAGAGACTGCGGGTGAGGCTCCACCTGCTGTATGCCCTGTGAGATGCCCCCAGTACCTCCAAGGGCAGCCACTATGCACCAGGTCCCAGGGCCTTCTCCGTTCTGCTCTGGGCACTGGCTGGCACACTCCTGTGCCTCGAGCTTGCCCTTGTGTGGAGACATAGACTGGATGGTAAATGCCAAACAGGGTGTGGGAGAGGTGTCCCCAGCCTCGCACTGCCTCCTCCACTGCCCTCCCTCTCCTGGCACAGTGCCTGTCTTCCCGGCACCTGCTCAGACTGTGCCACCTCTCTGTCATCCTCCTTTAGTGCTTCTGCTATCTCTTTGAGTGTGTCCGGATTCATTCCCCTTTATGAACTGTCTTTCACACCCACCACCTCTGATACCTAGTGCGTGGGCTCTCCCTGTGCTGACCATTGCTCTGAACGCTGGGTGCTAGCTGGGGGCCCTACAACTCACCAGTCTGACACTAGCCATGTGCTCAAAACCTGGACATAGATCCCACGTCCACCCCCATTCAAACGCCAGTTGCGAGCCCTGGGCCATCCACACCTGTGACTCACCATCTCTAAGTCAGGAGTCCCCACTACCCCTCCTTGGGGTTTGAAAGTTTGGTAGAATGACTCATAGGACTTCCTCGCTACCACTGCAAGGATGCGACTCAGGAAGAACCAATCAACTGAAGCATAGGGCAAGGTGTGGGGGGGAAGCGTGGGCTTCCATTCCCCAGGTGCAGCAGACCAGATGCTCTTCAACCCCCTCCCCCCCATTCAGGGGTTTTTATGGAAGTTCCACTCTGCAGGTATGGCTGAGAAATCACTGGAGATCAGTGACTGGCTCCATCTCCAGTCTTTCCCCTGCAGAGTTGGGGGATGCAGAGTTTGAGAGTTTCAACCCTCTGATCAAGACTTGGGCTTGTTGGTGTTTTTGGTGAATTTGTCCTCATGAGCATGCAAAGACAGAGATTCCAACCGATTTAGCAGGTGTGGGCCAGGACCAAATACCCTTCTCATCAGTGTCACCCCTCCCCCACCAATTAAGGTCTTATGCTAAGGGAACTGCTGTCCCTGGGGCCTCACCTACGAAGAGCATCTTCTTTAACAGAGGCAATCCAGACAGTGGGCGTAGACACCCCCAAAACAGAAGTAGGGGCTTCTCCTGGCTCCTAAATCCTCTCGGAGGGTGATGGTGTCCAACATAATTGCCCTGATGATCCTGCCCCCTCCATGGCACCCGTAGCTGGGCCTCCTTTCTCGCTGCTTCAGATTTAGGGGGGGGCACAGAGCCTGAGTGAACGTAATTGGCGTTAATGTAGCTGTTTACATAGTAAAGTGATATTGTTGTTTTATTCTGTACTATATTTTGTCCTAACTCTAGAAAACACAGTGTAAAACAAGACAAAACAAAAACGAGACATAACAATCTTCCTCACATCTTGGGTTTTTGCTAAAGATTAAAAATGTTACTTCTCTAATCTGCTTCTGAAATTGCTTTGGAAATGCCATCATCAAGACCAAAATGCACCAGGCAGTAGTTAGAAAAGCAAATAACACTCATTCCTCATTTGCCTAAAACCATCCCAAGATCGTGCAATCTGTGAACAGCACCCAGTCTATCCCGAGTCCTGTGTGCATTGGGAAATTAATTATGACTCTCTTAGCAGCGTCATAAAAGTGATACACACGGCCATCACTTTGCTCCACTTCTGCAGGCTGGAGCTATTACGGCTGCAAGTGGCTCTGGGAGCCCCTGCCAAGCTGTGCTGGGGGATCTGGCCAGGGAGGAGCAGGAGGCAGGTTTGGCGGGAGGCTCTGGGGCCTGGCGCTGCAGCCTGGGGACTCAGGGTGGTGCACAGACCTGGCTTTCACTCTAGCTGTGTGATCCTGGAGGTTTCGCAGCTGCTGGCCCCGGGTTGCATGTGGGTGGACACAGTAGCTGTCTGAAGTTCCAGGGTGGGGGTCGGGGAGAATCAGGTGAGCTGGCAGAGCTGCAGGCAGCACCACTAGTTCTCTGCCATACCTGTCCTATCCTGGTGGCAGGAGCTGCTGGCAGACCAGGGAGGGGAGAAGGCGGGAGCCTGTGTGCAGATGCAGTTACCCCAAATCAGAGAGGCTGGTGGTCACAGCCTTGCACCACTGGCCCTCACTGCTCTCCCAGAGGTCAGGCTTCGGCCCTGCCACCCCACCCTCCTCCACCCTCTGGGCTCCTTCCTCTCTGGCAAACTAGTTTACCTTCAAGTTCCTACCCCTTCTTTAGGTGCAGCTCCTGTGCCACCTTCTGAGTGGCATCAGGGCAAGGCGGTGGGAACATGGGCTCTGAAGTCAGATGCCTGGGCCCAAATCTCATCAGCCGTGTGACTGAGAAGAGTCTCTTAGCCTCGCTGTTTTCCTTTTTTCCCTGTAAAATGAGGACAGTAGTATTCATCTCATAGGGTTGTTGTAAGCATTGCATCACTTAACATATGCACTGCATTTAGAACCGCATCGGACATAGAGAAGCTATAAAACAAGAGATAATATCTATTTTAAAGAGTCTCCCATCCATGAAGCTGATTTAATTTCTCCTCTTCTAATTTGGTCCTTGCTGTGATCGCTTTCCCTCAAGCACTTGGCAGAGGGCCTTGCCCACGGTCCACACTCAAAGAGTCAAGCGGAGGACTGAGAGCATGTTAAGGACAATGGTGGGTCAGAGAGGATGGCAGGCTCCCTCCTGCCCTCACTTGCTCCTCCCAGTGGCTTCCTGGCAAATTCCTTTGTGTCTGGTGGGGGAGGGGTGGCCAGGGTTGGGGGTGGGGCAGAACAATGCAGAAGGCAAGTGGCAGGAGCCTGGAGCTGGAGTGTCCAGCTCCCTCTCTGGCTGCTGCTTTGCCTGAACTGATCAGCAGAGCATCTCTTTCCAAGGCCCTGAGGTCATCGCTGCCCCTCCTTCCTCTCTGCCCGGGATAAAGGTCACTGTGAAAGAGCAGAGAGGCCACACAGTCCCTGATGGGGAGTGCACCAGGCACATGGGCTGATAGCAACGTGGGCCTCACACTGCCCTCCACCTCCACCCCCACCTCCAGGACACTCTGCTCACCTGGGCTTCCTGGTTTTGCTGTTTCCTGCGCTTGTGACGTGGGGCAAGCCCGAGATCTCTCTGGGACAGGCTCCCTCTCAACTTCCACATCTCTGCTTATAGACCACCTTCTCCCTGGGGGCTTGTCTTGACCACTGGGGAAGTAGAAACCCCTGGCAACCCCGTCCCACGTCCCACCCACTGACCGTCGCAACATGCTTGCTTGCATTTCTCTCCTCCAAAATAAGCAATGGCTCTGGGTGTCCCCCTCTGTGTGGCCCCAGGTCAAGGTGGGTGTCTAGTCAGTCTTTGTTGACTTCATCAGTGTATTGACAGCGCAGGATGAAGCTGAAGGGGTACAGATGCTGGTGACTTTGTGCACCCAAAGCTGCCAGCCTCAGGGCTAAAGCCTCCTCCTCCCAACCTGACTGGGCACCTGACAGAGGGTCGTTCAGACCAGGTCTGTGCCAGGTAGGTGCCCGGTAGCTGGCACACTAACTGGGCAAGTATTAGGGAGGGGTACCGGAGGTTCCAGGCAAAGCTGTGACTGATCACTGCTCCCTCCGCAGTGGTCAAGGGTCACATGGAGCATGGTTGGGGCAGGGAGGCAGGGTGAGGTGCTGATCAGGCAGAATGGGCAAGCCTGGCCCCAGCAAATGCTCCTTCTGCCACGTCAGGCTCCAGGCCAGACCCACCTGTCAGG
>PVHY01009229.1:0-57510 GCA_004024945.1 Uropsilus gracilis | reverse complement strand
AAAAAAAAAAAAAAAAAAAAACCCAAAAACAAAAAAAGCTATGCAGAGACTAAAAATACATTTTAAATTTCAAAATTAAATAAAAATGGGCAATGAAATTCTTTCTAAGAACACTTGAATTTCATTTTAAGACTAAATTCAATGACTTTCACAATGTCAGGTTTCTATCATCTACACCAGCAGTGCCTGCTAACAAGAGTTTAGCCAACTCTTTCCCCCAAGTAGATTCAATGCTTGAATGTAGATATGTGGTTAAAACCGAAGATTTTCGGACCCAAAAGAACTATTTTTCATATATCCTCCTTTGTTAAATATCTTTTAAATCCTCTTATGTTATTTGAAAATTTGAATGCTTACAGTTCAAGAAGCCAAATCAAAACTATAACTTAAGAAGCTTAAAATTTCTGCTCTTGAACTTTTTATTCTTCACATTAGTCATTTGATAGTAATGTTGAGCTTTGTGTCAGCTTGCTAGCCACAAGTTTCTCTCTTCTAAGTCAGAGAAGAGTATGTAAGAGGTCATTTTCAGAATCCTGTCTTTCATGTTGCTTTGTTATAAAGTAGCAATTGTTCTTCACTTAGTCTCATGCCATTGGTAGGGTGAGGTTAGCAAGACAGACCTTACTCCATGAGACATATGTATACTCAGGCCTCTAAAATAGTCTATATCCAGATAAATGACTGAATCTACAAAATGGTATAAAACTTCATTTTACCTTCAAAACAGACCTTTCTCCCAGTGCTTAAAGTAGTTAAAAATAGTTTAGACCATGTTGGACTGCGTTATTTTTATCTGTTAAATAGAGACTAGAAATGATCTCTGTTTTCCAGATTAAAAAAAGAAAAACAGCATAGTAAGCACCCCCACAGGATGGAAATCTTCAGGGACGGGATGGAAATCTTCAGTAAGATCTTCAAAGATCTTACTGTAGTTTTAGATACTGGATGGAAAGGTCAGAAGCAGAGGTAAGGTCAAATGGCAGTAAGTCAGTTGAGGGCAATTAACTAAATCTTACTGAATGATTAATAAATAACAGGAACAAAAAGATGACAAAACAGTATAAAGGTTTCCATACCTCTATAATCTGGAGACTTCAGGAGGAAAAGGTATATAAATTTTTGAGAAAAGAGAGATTAATGGCAGTTTAGAGGTGAGGGAGATATTTGATAATGGGACTTACGCATCCTAAAGGATGTTTAAGGTTTGAATAGTGGGGTAGGAGTGTGGGAGTTGTGAATCAGTCAAAGGACTCACTGTTGTGTTGGGAAGAGTGAAAACGGAAGCAATAAAGAGAAATGTTTAGGCTGAAATAGAGATTGTATTTTGAAAAGGAATAACAAGTAAGGGTGGATATATGTTATAGGCCTAAGCAGTTGGTGAGGATTAAATGCCTAAGAACCAAATTGGATCCTTCATGTATATTTTGATGATTTTGGGGGGCAAATTTTCTAATTTTTCATACAACATTGGTCATATTTGTATAGTTACTGTTCCCCTTAGATATGGCTCTCCCATCAATAATAATGTACCCACATATTGCCACCCACCCCCTCTTGTCCCCTCCGCCCACTCCAGTCATTCCAACTCCTTTCTCACTGAAAGTTATTGGTCGCTGCCTGTCCCGCTGGTTTCTTCTTTTTCTTTTCTGGAGCAACATCCGTTTCCTGAGCGAGGACCCATGCTCCTAGAATGCAGCAGACCATGCTGTTCATAGCTCCAGTATCTTGATGATTTTTGAGTAAGATTTTTACAAGTATTGGTAGATTTATATGAGATAAACAGAGAGGAACAATCTGAGCCAGTGGATGGCGCTCATAACCAAATCTGTGGCATAATGTGAAAGATTCCCAGGCTCTTCCCCCTGAGCAGGGGTAGTACTGGGGCTTTGGCAGTTAAACCACTGGGAAGAGGGGAGCCTACACAGAAACCACCAGCTTGCCATTAGCAGGTTTGGCTTGTTTCTAGCTCTCTGCTTGACAGACAATATCTGGGTAGGACACAGTGACTGGCTAAGTGTCAGTCTGTAAATTAATTTCTCTTTCTCTCTCTCTGGTCTTTCTTTACTCATTCCTGTGTGTATGTGCATGTGTGTATGCATGCATGTCTTCTTCTGGGTCAATCCTGTGTTCTTAAGCCTGTACCAGGTCAATTTTTTTCCCCCAAGTAGGCTCCATTTCAGATATAGGTGGTTCTCAGGAAAAAAAAAAAAATCAAGACGAAAAGAACAATATTGTGTAACAATCAAGGCAGACAGTGATTAAAAAATTAGGCTATTACAGTAGAAATCCAAATATACTGAGCACTCAATCAAGAAGTAAACATCCAGCCTCAAACAAACCTTACTGAAGGAGATACTATTATTAACTTCTAACATGAGAAAGACAAAGGTCCTATCTCCAAGTGGCTCATAATTACGAGAGGAAACCCACCCTTGTGGGAAGTGCTCTGTCAGTGGTAAGTGACACAGCAGTAGACAAGATAAAATGACAATTCTGCTTAGAGGCACTGGGGCAAGAAATAAATCAGAGAAACTTCCCTACCACCTTTCTCCATGGAAAGAGCCAGAGAGATGCACAGAGGAAGAAATAGAATAGAGCATCAAGGAGCCTGCAAAAGTAGGTTCCTGTGGCTGGAGTAGAAAATACATGATGGGAAATGAAAGGTTCTTTTTTAAAAGTCTGTATAGTATACCAAGACTTCAGGGATACATTTTCAAGCAGGCGAATAGCATAATTAGTGTTTTGGAAAATTAGTAACAGGGGCAATGAACAGAAAATGACTGAAAAGACAGAAAAAGTCAAGAAATTCACTCAGCTTTTGTAAGTATCCAGGAAAGAGATGAAGATGGGTTTCAGGAGGTTTGTATCTATCTATAGTTACACAGCAATGATAAGCTAAGAACTGAGATTCAGGAAAAGAATTATAGTTAGAAGTTGAGATTAGAACGAAAACTCTGGCTGGGCCCACGTGGTGGCACACGCCTGTTGTCCAAGAGCTGGGAGGCAAGAGGCTTGGGATTGCTTAAGTTTGCGGGTTTGAGACTACCCCAGGCAACATAGCGAGACCTGGTCTCGAAAAATCAGTCAGAAGCTGTGGCAGGTGCCTGTAATCCCAGCTACCTGGAGGCTGAGGCTGGGGATTGCTGAGTCCATGGTACCCTGGGCAACTCAAGTCTGCGGTACTCCAGGCAACACAACAAGACCTAGTCTCCAAAAAAATTAATAAATAAACAATTAATAAAAATGAGGAAAAAATAACAGAAAGACTTGATTCAGTATAGTATGCTGGTGAAGCAAGTACTGTCACTGAAGCAGCAAGAAAATGTGGTGTAAGGGGGAAAGGCAGCTAATTAAAGAGTAATTTTTCAAGATATTTATATCAGAGGAGAAAGCTAATTAACGAAAGTCAGTGAAGACATAACAGAGGGTTAAAAAGTGCCTGGAGATTAAACAGAGAGTGATTATATAATGAAAACATAGAATCCAAATTCTAGGTACCATTTTAGATGAGTAAAAATTCAGGTGCATGGTAAATCTTTTAACATTCCAAACTCCTGATTAGACCTTTTCAATCAACTAGCAGGTTGGATATTTTCTATCTAGGTTTAATTATATATAGATCAGACTTAAATGGAAGTTGTTTGAATTGAGATTACATGTTCTTAGATTCCATAGTTCAAGTCTGATCTCTCAAGGTTTTAATTTTTGAAATCATATACATGGTAAAGCTGGAGTCAAAAGCAAAGTTTCCTCTCAAATGTGTGGAAACGACACATTAACTTTATCAGTTCCCATTTAACAGTTGGCACTTTTATTTCTAATTCTAGTGTTAAGAAACAAACAAGAAGATGAAGGTTCCTATTTCTTTGATCTTTCCAGAATATCATATGTGGCTCCTAGGAGCTATCATTAATTCCCTTTCCTTATTCACTTAGGAAGCGATCATATGACCATTTGCATCTACATGTTAATGGAACTATTTTTAATACTTAAGATCACTCTGCCTCTTCTCCAACTTTTTACTATTTTATTTTCAACAGTATTGTGTAATTGAAAATTTCTGACTTTGACTCCAGCTCTAATTCTATGGTTATCTGAATGTTCACTGGATCAACATATCAATAAAAAATTATCAAAACATGACTAAGAATACAGTAAGTTGGAGCCAACAGTATACGAATTTTGTTTGCTTTGGTCTGGGGTAGTGACGAAGAAAAATGAAAATTCCAAACTCATGAAGATTTTATGTAACAACTGAGGTTACAGATATTATCCAATATTTCTCTTTAGAAATAAAGAACTGAACCATTCTATTTTCTACAGTGTTTTCTTGTATATTTCTTTTTACATGAATTTGTATCTACAAGTCATTGTAAGCAAGTGTTCATGCAAGAAAGCAGAGACATACTTGCTGACAGCACCAGAAGTGCTGTAACATTTCCTGCAGTAATCCTGTAAGCAGTTCCAGTAGTGGAACTGATGAAAGCATACTGTGCAAAGTCATAAAGCCTTTGGGAAAGAGAGGGAAGGGCTAAAAGATCAGTAGCAGAAAGCACAATTTGAAAGAATGTGGACAAATAGAGCATAAAACTTTATTCCCGTGGCTTCAGAAGCAAAGTAAGCATCAATGATGTACTATAAATGAAAACTGAAAAAGTGGGGCAAGAGAAGAAAAGCAGAAGTATTAGGGCAAGATAAAAATAATCACTATTTCCTTCCAATTGCTCAAGCCAAAAATCTTGGGGTCAATCTTAACTCCTCATTTCTGATACCTCACATGTAATGCATTAGCAAATCTCTCACTGACTGTACTTTCAAAAGATATCCAGACTCCAACTCATTCCCACCACAACTGCAGTTACTAATCTAGGTTAAGATACTTATCATCTAGAGCCTAAGCTGATGAAAAAATTTCCTAACTGGTATTCTTGCTCCTCTCCAGTCTATGCCCACAGTGTAGCCAGATAGATCTTCTAAATCAAACTCTCCAATGTTTTCTCATTATTACCCAAGATAAAAACCAAGAGTATTTGTCATGGATATAAGACAAAATTCTAATGTGAAATGATTTCATTTCCTCCCCACCATTTCACTGATAACATCTCCTGTCATGCTCTTCATTCATTCACTTAGAACCACGGTGGTCTCTTCCTTGCTGTTTCCTGAACACACTATGCACAGGCCTTGTCAGGGATGCTGTATTTGCTATTTAATATCTTTAATGTTTCTTTTTCAACACATTATATAACCCAGTCACTGGTTTCATTCAAGTAGCTACTTAAACATCTTGTTTCACCAATTTCCTGAGAATACATTGTTGTTGCCTTGTTTTTGTCTTAGTATTTACCACCTTCCATGTCATATATTTCCTTATACATTTGTTTATTAATGATTTCTTTCTACCCTTCCCCTATCTATCTCAAGTAGAATTTCATCTTCACAAGAAGGGCTCTTTTTATTTATCATTGCTCAGGTATCCCTACCTCCTAGAAGAGTATCTGCACACGAATGTTCACTTCATAGTCACTGGATCAACACATCAACGAAAAAATTATCAAAACAAGAATAAGAATACAGTAAGTTGGAACCAACAGCATATGAATTTTGTTTGCTTTGGTCTGGGGCAGTGACTAAGAAAAATGAAAATTCCAAACTCATGAAGATTTTATGATTTCAATAAACTGAAGATACAAATATTATCCAATACTTCTTTTTAGAAATGAAATTACAACTTTGGTTCTAGAAAAATTGTGATAATTAAGTACAAAATATCCCCAAAGAAGGTGGCACAAGTTAGGGTATGGACTAGGAAATTTAGTATGAAACTCTTTTTAAGGGAAGGCTTTGGTTAACCATCTATGAGTTTGTTTCTTTTTGCTTTGTTTATGGAAAGGTTTTATCTGGAATGAGAGTCAAAAACAAGCTATGAATATGGTTCAATAAATTATCTGAATGCCACCCTGTATCCATAAACAATGTTTCAAGTACAGCAACAAGGACACAGTAGCAAAGGCAAAATGCAAGCACAGTAGCAAAATGCATCTATAAAAACTGTTTAAGACTGTGCACAAATGCAATAAAAAAGAAAAAAAAAACAGTTGTAAACCTTGGTACCACAATAAAATAAGGAACAGTAAAAAAAATTAAAATAAAAAAATGAATAATGTACTCAGATGAAAGGGAGACTAAAACACTTGGTGTCACTTAAGTAAAACAAATAACAACTAAGAAGGTAATATCAATCTAAAGATAACTGCATAGGCTGCAGAAAACAAAAGAAGATGAACAGATTTAAAACCTGATAGGGGGAAAAAGGAAAAAGGATAATAATCAGCCACGCTGAATGGAAAAACAATTCCTACTAAGGAAACTAGAAGGCAGCTCTGCCTCAGGGAAAATGGCTTTAAAGTGTGAAGAAAGATATTTATAGAGTATCTACAGAAAACATCTAAAGGAGAAAATTTAAACCTGAATATAAGATAAGCCAAAGTACAGACAATGGGAGTAAAAGGGAGAAGAAAGGAAGTCAAAAGTGTTGAAAATCAAAAGCATAAAATATAACAAAATTAGGTAGAAATACATGTTTTTTATGAAATACAGCATAAAATTGCATATAAAAGAATAACTCAAACAAATTTGATTTTGTCACTTCTTTGTTCCTCCAGTTTGTAAGAGGGGGAAAGATATGGGAAGCACAAAACTCTTGAAGAAGGAATCAAAAAGATCAAAAAAAACTTCCCCAAAATGAGAAGAGTAATAGCAAGTTTTGCCCACTACTTAACAATTTAAAAAGTGCTTTTACATGCATAAATTGTTTGTACTCCTCACTGTGAGTCTGAGAGGCAGGGGAGGTATCTTTTTAAGACCACTTTACAAATGGAATAACTGAGGTTCAGAATGATTAAGTAACGGTTCAAGGTCACAGACACAGAATAGAGCCAGGGTCCAATGCAGATCAAGCAACAGCACAAAACTCATTACACTACTCTTCACAAATAAGCAGATCACAATTTCTTCCTACTGGTCATCACTGCAAGTTCTTGATGGAAGAAGGGTGTGAAAAAGACTAATGGATCAAAGGGCAGTTTAAAGGCAAAGGGGTAGGAGGGGAATTCCCAAAAAGGACCAGAGAAAGTAGAAACTGGCGCTCCATGGCTACAATCATGTTCCTGCTTTTCTCCTGTATTACTTCATCTTTCCTTCGTGGTTCCTCTTTTAAAGATGTTGGACAAACAGTGGCCAGATAAGCAAGTCTGAAACAGAAACTTGGGGGAAATCAAAGCCTATACTGAACGAGCTCTAGCCAATTACACAATATCTGACCATAAAGCCCTAACACACGAAGAACATAATAGATAATATAACATAAACAAATAGATTATATAAACAAAACAAGGCATCATATTTTCAGTCAGAAAAATACGAATTTAAGTCCTGCTCTACTGCATGATTCCCAATAGGTAAACTAACTTTCTTAAGTCTCACTCCTCTAAATAATAAATAGAGATAATACATCGATGATCTACCTCTTTTACAGAGGAGTTATGAGAACCTAAGTGAGAGAAACACTACATACTAGTGGGCAGACTGAAGGGCACTCCAGGACCCCCAAACTTTCATGCTCTATGTGGGTTCTGCCATCAACTGCATAAAGAAAAATATACTCTTAGTGCATAAGAATGTCAAAAGAACAGAATTAGCATGCAATAGAGATAAGAACAAGAATATAGTTTAAAATAATTTCCAATAAAACACCCAAAGTTACCCATCACCTTGTGGGTAAATGCCCAGCCAAACAGGGTTGGATCAAAGCAGGGCCACTGAGGTCCGAAAGCTTGCCACAAGTCTAAGGTACCTTCTGGTGAGGAAGCATAGTAATGGGGCAGATGGGACCAGGCAAGTCTGGAAGGAAAAGAGCAAAATCAAAATACAAGTCAAGATAAAGGCTGCCATGGTCAGCCTCCCCATGGGTCTCTCACCCACGCCTCTTCCAAATGTACCCTCCATGTTCCCAAGCCCCTAGTGCTAGTACTAGGCTGAGAGGCAAGCATGGCTGCTTTTTTACATGTCTCTATCCCCTGTGCCTCCTCTAGATCTTAACTTAGTAAGTCTTCCTCCCTCCAGCCTTCTTTCCCAAATTCTTTTCAGCTTCCCCTGGTGGCTCATGACTGCCCTACAGTGGGACAGGGAACCTGGAACCTTCTCTTCTATGGTGATTATTACACTGTTACAATTTGAGGCATATAACTTTGCAAATCACTATCATGTAAAAGATTACAAAATTCTTAATTGAAGAACTTTTCTGCAATCACAAATCACATTCACTTCAGAAAAAGAATATAGGTACTATTTTCTTAAGAGCTATCCTGAAACAAGAATGATTCAAATGGGTAAATATAAAGTGGCTTTTCAGTCACTATTTCAGTCTGAAATAAACACTGTATACTCACAGTTCAACCATAAAGTGCAATTATTCACATATAAATCTAATCCCACTCCTCACTACCAACACAGTATGTTCCAATAATCTACTAATCTATTTCTTCTCAAATAGAATCTTACTTATATACAATGTAGGAGGAAAAAAAAGCATGAGGCCTGGTATCTTAATGACCTAAATTTGACTCCTCACTTGGTTATCATAGGTGGTAGGCCCTGGCAGTATCCTCAAACCTGAAATGCAAATTAGGCATAATACTATCTACCTCAAGGGATTAAGATTATAATGATGGTATTTGCAGTGTGCTTAATCTAGTGTCCAGTACACTGTGGTTGCTCAATACATGGTGATTGGTAATTTGACTGCTTCGCCATTCCCCCAAAGCCAGCTTAGTATTTTAAGGAATATTTAAATTGCATGATGAAACAATTATCAAGAGATCTCTCAGTCAAGAAATACAATGAAAAGGATTCCCTTAAGATAATTCTTAGATCTTGAAATTATGTCCCTAAAAATAACATAAACTTAAGATCAAATCTGAAATTTAAAATACGTCCTCCTTCCGTGAGTCCCTCATTACCTATGTGTAAAATGATTCAAAACCTTGATGACTGTTACCTTCAGACACTGTGACACACCTGAAGGAGGTAGCTGTTTTTAACAGCCTCTCCACAGAAGCAACTGCTCTAAGAACAAGGCTGACAGCTATCTCTTCCCTGAGAAAGAGAAGTGAAGACAGGCAGATAGGAGAGATGAGGATTTAATACTTGAGATTCTAAATTAACTAAGGAAAGCAGATCAAGGAAGATTTAGGACATTATCCTCTACATGAAGTAAGCTGATACCCAAACTATAGACTTTAATAAGTCTTTACAGTGTTAGAGTAAAAGTCACTCAAGCTAGCTTCTTTCCTGCACAGTGTTCAAGACAATCTTGCAGGTTTAATCCATGACAAAGCTTTAGAAATATCTCACTGAAGACCAAGGTTGAGGCTGAACCAAGGTCCTTTTCTTTCAGCTGAATGTTTAAACAGCTGTTCACTATTTTGAGCCTATATGACAGTCTGACATGTGCCTTCATTCAGATCTATGTGCTAATTAGGTAAAGCAGATTTTACTGCATTTCACCCCGGAAAACTCAGGCAGCCTGAGTCACGTATATGATTGCTAAAATAAATTATGATGCATGTGAAAGAAATACTAGGAAGAGTTCGTGTATGTGTATACAAACATGCACATGTGATCATCTCCTAAGAAAACCTCTCAAAATTCACAAAATTAGGCAGATTGATGCTGGAAGAGGGCGGAGCAGGGTGGTTTGGGGTGGAGCTGGATACAAAGAAAAGATTAAGAGCTGGGAAGTAAAATGAAAAAGAACTGCAAAAGAGTATAAAGGAGAAAAGAGTCTACTGTTTACTATACTGAGGAGGGAAGAGGGATTAGACAAGGTAGGAACTGAAGAATCTGTGGGAGGAAAAGCTACAATAGTAAAAAGAAAACAAAGACATTTCACCAAATTGAGACATTAGAATGAGCTTCCCTCCAGCTTCAATTTTTTTTTTTCCCCAGGAAGCTACAAACCAGTTCTTTTCCAACAGGGGGATTATATTAACAAAGCAAATAAAGGAAACCTATGCTAAAAATGTAACCTACCTACACTAAGAGATTGGAAAACGGAAATACTTCTTTCCTCGTTTCGCGAGTGGGTTTCAAAACAGAAGGGACTGGGAGAGGGAACGAGCCCTCAGAGGGGGAGGGGAGCAGCCAAGCTCTTGGTGAATCAGAGGAGTCTTTTGATTAAATGCTTATTTTAAACCCCCCTCCCCCCCCCCCTTTTTTTGGTAACCGACTGACATATTCTCAAACACAACAATCAACTGTGTAAGTTAGGATCTGGTGAGTGCTCAAGATACCAGTGTGCAAACACAAGGCGGAGACAGAACTAGCACTTGCTTTCGGATAGTACTCTATCATAACCCATGGGGATAGCTAAAGTTCTAGTAAGGTTGAAGAGGCTGATGATGTCATGGGAGAGGAAAAACAGTCGAGTTAAAGAGAAAGTCTAAGGACTTAGAGGCAGGAAACCATGCAAATTAGACAAAGTTGGTAAAGGAGCTGTAGGTGGAAAACTGAGGACCCAGAAAACTGGGTTAACTAGACAAACACCTATTTACTCCTTCGCAGGGTGCTACACAAGAAAATCGCACGCATACAGAGAAGCACGTTCCTCACCGTAGGCGGCTGCCGTCGCAGGAAGGGGGGAGCTGCCCGCCCAGTGAGGGATGTCCAGCCAAGCCCTGACTTCGCACACACTTACTTTCGTCCGGCCATTGATTCTGTAGTTGCCCAGCTTCCCGTTACAGTGGCGAATCAGGTCGTCCATGCTGCTCATGAGGAGCCCGATGGTTTCGCAGCCGGGCTCCTTGCCCTCGATCCAGGTGATCTTATCGCCTCGGATGTCCTTGGACGAGTCGCTTTTCTGGCTGACCAGCTGCCCGTCGGTGAACTTGCCAGTGTCGTGCAGGGCGCGCACCTCGTCGCCGATCTGCTGCCCGGTCTCCTTGCCCAGGAAGTCGTCCACCACGCAGATGCCGTGCTTGTTCATGCAGGGCACGATGTACTCCAGCGCCAGTTTTAGCGCGGGCAGCGGCTTCGTCTGCCCATTGGGCCGCAGACCGCCGCCGTGGCTCAGCCCCTCGCCCGGCGCGCTGCTCGGAGAGTACACGTTCGTGGGGCACGGCGACGCGCGGGCCGGCGGCTCCTCCTTCGCGGGCTCCGTCTCGGCCGCCGCCCCCAAGCCCGGACCGCCGGGGGCCGAGCTAGGCGGGGAAGCGACCTCGGGCTTGGGCTTAGACTTGGGTTTGGGCTTTGCCTTGCTCGTGTCTCCGACGGCCCGCGGGCCCGCAGCCTCGGCGGCCGCAGCACCGTCCTGGCGCGGCGGTGCCTTCCTGGCTTCCCGGGCCCCGCCACCCCTGGGCGGCGGCGCGGCGGCCGGCGGCGCGGGGCCCGAGTGCTGGTGCTGGCCTGCTCCCTGGCCGGGGGCTCCCTCACCGCCCTGGCACACGAGCTTGTGCTTCTTCCAGTCCTGCCGCTGGTGCTCCTTGCTGCAGTAGAAGGAACTGCGGCAGCGGCTGCAGCGCAGCAGGTTTTCCATCTTCCCGCACAGCTCGCAGTACTGCCGATCCCGCTCGCTCGCGCTCGGCCCGCCCGGCCCACCGCTGTCATTGGCCATGGCGATGGCGGCGGCGGCGGCGGCCGAGCAGCTGAGGAGGCGGCCTGACGGCCTCGCCCGGGGCCGGGAAGCGGGCGGAGCTGCAGGGCCGTCACTGCGCCATGCACACGTCGCCCCTCGCCTCCCGGAGGCCGGCGCCGGGCGGCCTCGGCCTGGCCGCTTCCTCGTCCTCCGCGTCCGGCAGCTCGCGCCGGCGGCCGCCTCAGCGCCTCATCGCTGCTGAGGGAGCGCGGCCTGCGCGGCCGCCGGCAACCTCCGCTCCGGCGCGGGGCTGGGGCCAAAGAGACCCGTCGTCCCGGCCGCCGCCGCCACCGCTGCCGCTGCCGCTGCCGCCGCTGCCGCCGCCGCCGCCGCCGCCGCCTCAGCGTCCTGGGCGGCCGGGCCCGGCCTGTGGAGGAGCGTAGGGCGTGTGGGCGCCACTTGCTCTGCGCGCTCTGCACGTACGCCACGGCCCCGCGACGACCCTGGCGGGCGGCGCGAGGGCGGAGGGGGCGGGGGGGGCGGGGGGAAGGCGGGGGGAGGGCCGAGGGGGCGGCGGGCGCGCACACACGCTCGGGCACGGGCGGCGCCGGGGCCGCCTGCGCTCGCCGGCCCTCGGCGGGGCTGGGCCTGGGAGCCGGGTCCCCAGCGCCCTCCCCTCTCCCCGCCCGCCCAGGGCGGACCCTGGACGCCGAGTGGCCGGCGCGCTACCGCCTCCCGCCGCGGCCTGCGAGGGGACGCCGCGGGGCGGAGGAAGGGCGGGGGGCTCCCCGGCGGCCGCCGGGTCTGACGGTCCGGACCGTGCCGACACCTGCTGGGGAGAGCGCCGCCCGCCAGCTCGTCGCGGAGCCGGGGATCTTAATATGGCTGCTATTTGTTCGGGACTGACTGGGTGGTGTGTGCTAGACGCGCTCTGGACTAGGTGGCAAGGTAGCTCCGGAGCTCCTCGTTTTGCACAGGAGGAAAGGGAAACTGAGAGAAGTAAAGTAACTTGCCCAGGATCACCCAGCGGTGGGACGGAATCCAGAAGCCAGATTCTGTCAGCTCCCCGGGATGCTCCTTCCACCCCTCCAATCCAGCGTCTGTTTCAAGGAAGCCTGAATTGGTCAAGAGCGAAAACTCTTAACCGCAGTCCCTGTGCCCCGTTTGAGCCGAATTTAAAGAGGCTGAGATTTGATATATATCTTTATTATTTAAAAATCTTGTGAAATCTTGCCAGATATAAAATTTAGTGAAGAAATTCTGGGCTACCAAGTTAAATAAGTGATCATTACTTCACTCCAGTGTTCACATTCGGGTATTTAAATTCAAAGTGATAGTGATAGGACTCCTGAATATTGGATTTTGATGGTAAATGACCATTACTACATCAATGACTTTTAAAATTAGAAGAAAATCTCCTGGTAATAGAATCTGTGCTACACTGATGAATACACTTCTACTATAGAACGTAAAAAACCTTACCAGAAATTATTCAAGGGTGTTTCATTCCACCTTTTTTAAGAATGAAAAAGACTGGGATTTAGATTTTCACAATCGTTATTGAACACCTGCTAATATGCAAGATGCTGTGGTGGGTTTGTTTATCACTGAATTAGACTAACTTCAGGAGTCTTTTGAGCTAAAAAGACTTCCAGATTTAGAACACAAGAGCTAAAGGACGAAGGTCAAAAGTATATAAGGAATACATCACTCTGTAGAATATTTTTCTTTAACTAGCCAAATCCCAAAACATGAAAGGTCTTCGTCTATACACAATGTAAACTGTCATTAGATTTTGCTACATAAACAGTATCCTGCAGATCCTGCAATCTGGTTAAAGAGAACAGCAATTCCAACTGGCATGGCCTTTGGGAGTCTGAGATAAGTAGTAGATGCAATTTCAAATTCCAAATCAAACTAAATCCAATATTCTGTAAAGAATTAAGACTCATTTTTGTATCCAACTTTCCCAACGCCTTAATAAATACAGTAAAATATCACTGATTTCGATACTACTAACTAGACTGTTCAGTAAATGTAGTAAGAGAATGTGGTATACCACACTGCCCTTGGCACATAAATGATTTAGCTACACTACAAAAATTCAGGTGTAGCATCCAGGGCAGGGCCAGGCAGGTAAACAAATAATAACGAGCAGTTTGGAGTAAGAGAGGAATTCCCAAGAGAGGGATTAGATTGGGAACAGAGAAAAAGGAATTGATACCTATGTTCTTTGCACTAATCAAGATTCCAAACAAATTAATTTAGAAATTCTTAAAATTGTAAAAAAAGTATTTACTGGCTTAGAAAAATAAAATCTTAAAACGTGTTTATTTACATGAGTTATGTAAATATAATTTAGTTACAAGTAAAATCTAATACTTCTTAGACTTCATTGTTCAAGGGTCAGAACTTTTCTAGGGAACATACCATGAACACATAATTCTTACAGATTTATTTATAGGTATTGGAAGTAGTCCACAATGTTTTAAGGATTCCTGCTTAGAGCCAGTGGATGCAAATGAGTGTAATTATATCTGTTTCTACACTTTTCATCTATTTTTATTGATATCTGTGGCAGATATCTATAATCGGACTTTTATTAGCTATCATTTTGTTCCACTTAAATGTACAAAATCACATGTACTCAGTCAAATAAGAAACAAAATTTTCATGAATAGAATATTCAAATATAAAATACTGCTTAATCTGGAAGATTTCAGAATTTTTAAATATTCAGGCTCAATAATCTATAAAGTAACTTAAAATTAGTGAATAGACCAAACCATATGCAGCACTAACAAGCCTCTGGAACTATATTGGAAGAGTTATCAGTCATCCCTTATTCTGATGTTACAGATAAGATTCATTCTCTCATGCAAGAATTTGCCATATAAACACTGATAGAGTGCTTACTATTACATAACAATCTGTGTCCTAAACACTTTACAAATATTAACTCATATAATCCTCTCAATTTTTAAGATTACATGATTAGTAGCATTAGGTAGATTACCTGATTCTCTGGGTTGAACAAATGCTTTTGTCTTCTAGAGCCAGAGAATATTATGAATTTCTCCTGTTCCAACCTAATGAACATCAATTATTCTGGAAACTAAAGGGTAAGTTAAAATATCTCCACATTAAACCAACTTGGACCAAAACTAATTGACCACCTATTTGGTTTTCCTTTGCTCTTCTGATATTGTTTATTAAACTATAAAACCATAAAGACAATGCACTGACAAGAGACTTATTATGACAGAGACAAAAACAGATAAAATACAAAGGGTAAGTTAAATGAGGAAATGAATTCAGAAATACTGTCTTGACTCTTGAGAAAACCTCAGGGGAAAGAATTTATCTTCCAGGAACTTGTCTATTTCTCCTTTAAGAAGTATGAAAAATCCACATGATAGGATCATTTCTGCTCAGGAAATCAAACATATGATTGTTAACTAATGACCTCTTATTTGCCCATTTGTGACTATCTTGTTTTAACACGTTACAGAGAACAACAACAACAACAAAAAAATCACAAGTATAACATAGGCATCCTACCAAGATAAACAGGAAGATGATCTTTGAGTTCTGGGAAAAGTAACTAAAAATCTGAGCCCTTTTCTAACTATAGTATGAGGACACGCAGAAGTAGGTGTCGTCGGGAAACAACACCTGCTCCTCTCTGTACTGGGGGTTCTGCCAGCTGCACACATGATCTGCGTGCTTCCCTACATGTGTGGAGCCAGCTTTACTGTCTACTAAGGTTGTTGCCTTTAAAACAATTTTTAAAGGACTGTATATTCAGGAAAAAATATCTGTCACCCAAGTTTATCAGCTTGTGATTTAAAACTTACCCACCCATCCAGTTAGAAAAGTGATCATCTCTACTCAAGAAATTTAACACTTTACAACCACTTCTCTAGTGTTATTTACAGTAACACATTATTATTACATTCCAGTCAAAGTTAATTACATTATCACATAAGATTTATGTTTTATGAGTTAATTTAAAATTTAATTCACAAACCTGGGATGTTATGTGTAAATGTAATTACTCCACAAGGTTCTTTTCCCTAACAAGCATTGCCTTAATATTGAACCAACATTTAGTGTAGTCCAAATCAGTAATTTAATAGCAACCCAGGTGGAGACAGCAAAATAATTTTTTCTGTAACATTTTTTGGTGATAAATTTACTTAGTAAAGTAGACATAGTATAGTCAATCTCAACCCTTATTAGTTTAACAATCCATTAATTTCAGTAATTATTATAATTTCCCCACTCTTGTCCCTTACATTTTGTCCATATTTTTAAAGATATAATTGATATATAATACAACATGAGCTTTGAGAGTACAGCATAATAATTTGATATATGTGTGTACTATGAAATGACGACCACAATAAGTTTAGTTAACTTAAACATGGCTTAAGTTACACCACTATACATAGTTAAAATTTTTGTGTGTGATAAAGTCTAAGATCTACCCTCTTAGCTACAGGGTAATGTTAACTGTAGTCACCATGCTCTAGAGGATCCTCAAGATTTCTTTATCTTATAATTTTAATCTCACAACATACCTTTAACTTATCTTTATTTTATAACTTTATCTTATCTCATAACGTGCCTTTAACTTATCTTTACTTTATAACTTTAAGATCTCTATCTTGTGACTTTGACCACCTTCTCACCGATTTTATTCACCCCAAGCAGCCCTGCCTCTGACAACCACCAATCTGTTCTCTGCATCTATGAGTTCAGTTTTTTCTTTTAATTTCACATATAAATTATACAGTATTTGTCTTTTGTTGTCTTATTTCACTTAATATAATGCCCTCAAGGTATATAGCCATTTAATTGTAAACAGCAAGATTTCCTTCTTTTTAATGGCTGAATAATATTCCACTATATATGCGCATATATGCCATGATTACTTTATACTATATATACATATATATATAATATAAATTGCTTTATCCATTCATCCATTGATGAACACTTGAGATTGCTCCCATGTCTTCAGTACTGTAAAGAATGCTGTAATGAATGTGAGGATAGAGATAACTTTTTGACTTAGTGCTTTCATTTCCCTTGAATAAATACTCAGAGTAGAGTTTTTGGATGATACGGTTGATCTATTTCTAATTTTCCATAGAACCACCATACTGTTTTCAATAGTGACTACACCGGTTTATATTCCCACCAACAGTACTCAAACTTTTGTTTTCTTAACATCCTTGCTTAACACTTGCTACTTCTTAATGACAGTCATTCTAACAGATTTGGGTAATAGCTCAGTGTGGTTTGAATTGCATTTTCTTGGTTATGAGTGATACTGAGCACCATTCATGTATCTGTTTGTCATGTGCATGTCCTATTTTCTTTAGAAAAATGTGTATTCAAATCCTCTACCCACTTTTAATCAGATTTTTAAATTGAACTATATGCTTCATACCCTTATCAGTAACTTTAATTTATGCCTAGAGGTTCAAAAGCTTTTTCCTTTGTCTTTTAAGTCTAGTGATATTTCCTAATAGATGTTTCTGAATTTATCATGATAGGGCATTTATGTATGTGATAGGCACCTTTCAATATTTATATTTAAGTTTTCATTTTGGGAAGTTTGTTTTTTAAACACTATTTTTGTTCTAGGTTTCATTTCTCTTCCAAAATTCCAAATATGCATATGCTGGATTTTTATGTTTACTTTCCTTCCCTATCAGATTCTCTCTGGTCCTTTTTAAAATGTCTTTATCTCAATTGCAGTTTCCTATTTTACTCATTTTCATCATTTTTTCCTATTAGAATTTTATTTGGCTATCTCCTTCCTTGGGTACCTCGTAATTTATTTCATTTTTAGGCAGTTGTATGCATTTTACTTCAATTATTTTCCTGAATTTGACCAATTCTTTTTTTAAAATTTTTTAAAAATATTTTTATTTTGTAATTATACATTGGTCATGTCTGCATGATTATATTGTACCCCTTATTCCCCACCCCACCCCACCCATTCTCCTCCTTCCCCTCTCTGGTCACTCCAACTCCTCTGTTGGTCTATGTTTAGCCCACAGGACTTTTTCTTTTTTTGTTTTCAATCTATGTCCTTTTTTCCCTGGGTGCGGACTTGCACTCCTAGACAGCAACAGATGAGGCTGCTTGGATCTCCAGGAGTAGCTGAGGCACTCAGGCTGAGCACATGGGGAACTTGTAGGGCAAATGTGGTGAGCTCCTCTGGGATCATTTCTGGTGTCTGTCACCTATTGCTGGTTCTGTGTCTTCTGGGATTGGGATTGCAACTCCCACCTGATGGTGGTGAGGTGTTTGCTGCTGGGGCAGACTTCCCCAGGTAGTTTGTCGAGCTCCCTTCCTCTCTCTTGTCAGCAATTCTGCCATGGGTTCATGGCCACTAGTGGTGGCTTTCTTCCCCCATTAATTGACAAAGGAGGGGGCCTCTTAAACGCAGCATGTTGCTGTGGGCCAAGGGTTTGATTCTCCAGTGCCAGAGATGATGCAGGCAGGAATCTGTGACAGGCCACTTCAGTCACTGGTTTCACCTTCCTGTCTCATTGGTTCACAATATCTTGCTTGTCTCACCCAGGTTGAGAGTGCATCCAGGGCCATTACTACTTCCTCTCTTTTGCATTATAGCGGCTGCTGGAAAGACTGGCTTCTTCATCCTTAGTGCAGGTCTATTGAAGTTGGAGTAAACTGGAGCCCCCCCCCCAGCCTGCAGCCAGGCAGAGGTGCTCTGCCCCCACCCCTTGCCCATGTGGAGGCAGAGGCCAGCTTCCCCAGCCTGAGATCCCTGGACCCAGAGTCCCGGAGCCCCTGAGGTCCTGGTTGTATAGGATTCACCCTTGCCCCCCAGTCCCGCCAGCTAAGTTTTTATTGTATTACTTCGTGTGTGTGTGTGTCCATGTCTCTTCTTAGTGTTTGAATTTATGATTTTAAGTGATTTTTTAAAAAAATGATCTTACATAATTGTTTGAAAATGTAGAATTCAGTGTAGACTTTGTTGTCTCAATGCTACTTTGTCCTTGGCTTGAGTTGAAAAATTTTCATCATCAATCATTCTGCATTTGTTTGTTCATAGTTGTTTTTTATGGAGTTGGTTTAGTTTTTTATTATCCTAGACACTTTATGGATAGTATGAATGCCCAATTGCATCAGGATATAGAAATACTATTTTTTTAAATTAGTGAGTCTGTGATGGTGTTGGTGGGTGGAAGCACTGATAAAAGGTGGACCTATTTCCAAGGATCCTTAATTTAGCCTTAGTCCCTTCACCCCCTACTTCTCATCCTGCATTGTGGTGACTCCAAGGATCACTGTTTCTTCTCTATTCATCCAACTCTCTCAGGAGATACACAGGTATTTTTTGCTTTGTTTTGTTTGAAGCTGCTTCCTCTGATCCAATTTATCTTTAATACTTTTTCATGTATTCTATTCTAAACCATAACCCCATAACCTATCTGTATATTAACATAAAGTGTTGGGCTGATTTTGGGGTTGGGCTGATTTTTGTTTTTTGTTTGTGGTAAGTCCTCGATGCCTCTCAAATGAAGTGATTGAGGTCACACTTCTTCTACTCACAACTCACAGGTTTGTAGAAGTGGGCATTTGGAATTTAGCGTTTATTTCCCTACTTGAAGTTTGAGTTTGAAGTTTGTGTTTTTCCCTGTCTCCTACTAATGTTGAAGGCTGCATGGTGTATGGTTTTATTTGCATTCTTTGTTGAGCTTATGGATTTGGTGAAGACTTATTGACAGATTCTGATTCAGGTACGCGACCTTATTTCCAGACCTGGAAGCTGTGTTTGGAATCACCTTTCTAGTGCCAAATATGGAAATGTAATGAGTTTATGGAAGTTTCACAACAAGGGTATTCAGAGGGGGAATGGACATTGTAGCATGGAGCATGGGTTTGCAATTCTTTTCCATAAAATGTTTTTAAACATTTAATTTAAAATATTAAATTTTTTAGACTTTGGGGGCCATTTTTCCTCTGTGGTCTAGTCAGTCTCCTGTAGCACAGAACTAGTCAAAGACAAGTAAGCAAATGAGCATGGCCATAACCCTATAAATCTTATAGCAAAAACAGACAGTAGGTCACATTTGGTTCACAGCCATAGTTTACCAATCCCTGATATATACCAGCCCCTAGGAAATAGCTTAAAGCAGATAAAACAAATTACAAAATATTATGACAAATGGTTCTGTAGGGAACTCAGGGACTATATTGGTAAAACAGTACCTTTTTGTGGAGTTTCTCATTAAATACAAAAACATAAGCCTGTATCCTCCAATTATAAAGCAAATGGTGAGAGCTCTATCTTACAATTTGTGATGTAACAAGTATGACCTTAAAAGACATTTAATAATGGCAAAATGCCATGTTGTTATAGAGAAACACCATCTAGTAGGTATTAAACCTTGTGGAATGAGTAAGTCTTAAAAATTGATAAGACAGTACTACAGTATGATCTTGAAGAGACTGAAGGGGTGTTTACCAAATTAGTTTTTCTTTTTGTTTTTAAAGAAACTTCCTGCTTGCTCATAGGGGCTTCTGACCTGCCATCTTGCACATCTGCAGAAGAAAATGCTATGAGAAGACCTCATGGTCCCAGATAGATTTTGTTGTTGTGTTTTGTTTTGTTTATTTCACTCATTCTTTTGGTTTTTACTAGTATCTTTGAGATATTTTCCTCATCAACACCCCTTGTGTCCCTTTTTCCCTTCCCTCCTTTCTTCCCTATTAACCTCAGAGTCCTCAGGATGTTTCTTAATGTCCACTGGCTTTTAAAAGTTTTCATATTATCAAATTATCTGCTATGTAAATGTCTAGTATTTATTTTTATTGTTCTGATTTGCTTTGCTGCACATAATTCTCACCATTATGTTAAAAAATGGTATCCTTTCTTATATAATATTCCCTGGTGTGGTTATACACGATCTTATTGATACAGCCATCCATCAGTTGACATTCAAACTGTTGTAAATAATTGTGAAACATAAAGGTTTTTGTCTTGATGGTTTCAGACTGTGGATATATGCCCAAGAGTGGGATTGCTGGGTCATAGGGGATTTATAGTCTTAGTTCCTTAAGGCAAATCCAGATTGCTGTCCATGAAGGCTGCACCAGTTTGCAATCCCACCAATAGTGTAATTGTGCTCCTTTTTTTCTGCATCTTCTCCAAAAAATTTTTTGGGGGGTATAGTATCTTCAGTTTTTTTTTTTTTAGTATCTTCAGTTCGTGTAGGTATATGAGATGGAGATTCACCAAAATGTTAACAGTGATTATCTTAAATGGAATGGCATGTATAATTTTGTTTCTTTCTTTAATTTTTTCTTATTCTGCAATTATTCTACATTAAATGTGTAGAATATTAAATATATTTACTTTAAAAGAATCAAATAACAACAGAATTATGTGTAATAGAAGAAATGTTAACAATAATAAATAAAAGGCTAAAATCAAAAGATGTTTTAGTTGGTGACCACAGGAAAAACTTGACACAATTACTGTACACTATAAAAGTGTGCACATGGAATGAGGATGAATTTTGGAGGAAACTATATTCAAATTCAAACCTCTGTAGTATTTATGTCGTCTTTGAAAGTTACCCTCTTGAGTCTCATCTATGAAGAGGAAATAATACTACCTAACTCAATCTCATGATAAGAATTAAAAAAGATAATTTATATGATAATTCAAAACACATTTGTGCTCTACTAGTTTTCTGAACTGATTCCATAAAATACTTTCAAAATTTTGTTTTGAGCTGAATATTTCACTCATTTTGCCTTCTTTATGATTATGTGAGAAGTCTGTCTTTATATCTTTTTATTCTATAAATGTCAGCATGTAATCTCAAGACTGTACAAAGATTACAAAGTAAAATCCAACATCCATCTAAAAACTACTCTTTGTGTGCTTAGTACCATAACTATTACCATTTTGAGTGTGTATATTGTTTATTAGTATTATAGGAATCATTGGCAGAGATGTAGACAGGATTATGTGATTAATAGCACCAGACAGAATATTAATTGTACAGAAGACTTACTTCTTGAATAAAGTTTTTTGAAATGAAATTCCTATGTTTCCTTACCCCCTTAATTGCATGCATTCTAGAAAATAAATTCTTAATTGGATTTGGAAATTTATTTTCAAAATCATCAAACTATTTTGAAACTTTTCAGGACTGTTTGTCACTGAGCTCTCTATGAAGTTGTTCATGCTCTTTGATAAGTTGGTCTATAAATACTTTCAGTATTTCATAGGGAAGTGGTAATGTAACACTTGCCATTGATTTTAGCTAATCCGTGAGTAACACTATAACAATGAAATGACTGTTTCAGGAATATTTTTTTGAAATATTTACAATATATTTTGAAAATATTTTATGAGAATAATCTGTTTAATAGATATATGGTGTCATTTATACTAAGTGAGTTCAAAAATGAAAGAGAAAGACCAGCTTCATCGAAAAAAAATTTTTCTGGTCTGTTAACTATTGCATTCCCGGGGAATGCAATTATGTAATATATATGTATATGTATATGTTAATGTATATACTTATATTCATGACTATGTAAACAACAAAATGATTAATAAAAAAATAGATTAAGGAAACAGTTCCTTTTATTTATTTAACAAATATTTTGGGGGGGGCTAGTATGTGTGATATGCTGTTCTAGTTACTAGGGATACAATAGTAAACAAACAAAAATAATCTCAGCATACAGTGAGAAAGGCGCTCAAAGAAAATTTCAATTATAGCACTTAGAAAACTGTTATGCTAAACAAGAAAAATAAGCAATGAAGTGGAATAATGTTTTAATAGAATGGTTGGTGGGAAAAGGCTCAGTGATCTGTGGTAAAAAGCTTTGGGAGCTTTGATGGTGGGCATGTTATGGTGACATGTATCTGAGGATATGTGGACTTATTTCCCCAAATCATTTACAGTGTTGTAAACTAATGTTACTTCAGTTTTTAAAAAAGACAGGCAAAGGAATAAATACATAAATGACTAGAGAAAGCTTTGCTGAATAGAGATGAAAAGCAGTGAGGAGCTTGCTATGCATATCTGTGAATAGAAAAAGAATTGGCATCAAAGCCTTCTCCTTGGTGAAATCATACCTGATGTTCTCAAGGATAGCAGGGGACAGTGTAGCTGGAGTAGAGGAAAAAAAGGTAAGAGTACCAGGAGATCAGGTCATAGAAGTAGTTAACAGACAGCAAGGCCACTTAGGGCATGATGACTGCTGAACTTTGACTTTCATGCTGAATTCCAGGAGAGAGCTTCAGTGGGAGGTGTGACATAATTTAACTTATAGCATAAGCCTGTAGTAAGCAGGCATGGAGGAAACATCTAGAAGGCTATTACTGTCATCTGGCCAGACAGTGGTGACCTGGATCAGGATGGAGAAAATGGCGTCAGAGAGAAGTACCGGAGTGCTTTTGGAAGGCAGCTATGCTCACCACTATACCACCAATACGAGCGGAGTGTTTTTGAAGGATGAACTGACAGGATTTGTGAACAGATCAGCTGTGGAGAGGGGAGGAGGAGAGGGAGGGGGGAAGAGAGGGGAGGGGGGGCACATTTTAATGTATGTATTTATATCTGAGCAGCTACCAGAATGGAATTACCATTAACTGTGATGAGAGGACTGCAAAGACACTATTTGGGGAGGATAGCTATCAAGATAAAAATGTTAAGACTTGTAAAATTTGAAATGCATTTTACTGACCTAAAAGGACTGTCAAGCAGAGAGTGGATATACAATTCTGGAATTTGGGGAAGATGCCCAGACTGGCTATAGATTTGGGAGACACATGAATGTGAATGGTTCATGAAACCACAAGACACAAGGGCCAACAAATGAGTGGATATATATTCACTTGAAGTCTCAGAGAAGACAGATGGGGGAGTGTGGTAGGGAAACTGGCAGTCCTACACCAGAGTGATGAAGAGAAATCTGAAAAAAGGTACTGAAAAAAAGCAGACAGGAAAATGGGGAAAGGAACAGGAGAGTGGTGTTCTGTAAGCTAAGAAATGAAGTGACCCTAGGAGGAGAAAGCGAGCAGCTATGACAAAGACTGCTCATGAGGTAAGATGAAGACTGAGGGGTGTGACTTTGAAAAAAGTGGAGCTCCTCGAATTCCTGAGGTGAACAGTTCAGAAGAAGTGAAAGTGCAGACCTTCCTCAAAAGAGAAAGGAAGGAGAGAATTAGAATTAATATGAGTACAAGGTTTTTACTCTAAAGAGAACAGAAATGAGACAGTGGAATTTGATCAAGGATGTGTTTGAAAGATGGGGGGAAGAGGTGTTTGTTGATAGGAACGATCTAAGGAACTCTTATAAAGAGCATCTAACAGTGACCGGTGAATTTCCTTAAAATTTTAGGATGTTAGTAGCAGTAGGGAGAGGGAATTAAAGTGCAAGTCATCTCCTGAGGGTAGCCACAATTTATGCTACAAAGAAGTTGTGGTTGTGGTTGTGGTTCGTGATTAAGATTTTCCTCACAATTAATCATGGTCCATTTGTTAAATAGTCTCAGTACATTATATCATGCTTACTCTTCAGTTAGTACTGCTATAAGCCAAAGCAGACATGCATACACTTCATCTGCATTGGAGACTATTATATATTACTATGGCAAGTGCTAGAATATGCATGCAATGATGTACGTATAGATATATGTATTATAGCAACATTCAGTATTAACATAGCTATCTCTGTATACAGAGACATATATGTGTGTGTAGTATGTCCATTATAGCAGTATATAATAACAACCTCCCATTAAAATGTACACATACATGGGATTCATATGTGCATGCACACACACCAAACTGGGTTGGTGTGGAGGGGGTGCTATAGATTGTACATATATGTATGATATAAATAATGGAAAACCCAACATTCCTTTCTAACAGTCTTTGAGTTTATCATAACACATTGATTGCTTATTAAAATGTTAATTGGAAAATATATAGTATGTGGAAAAAAGTTTAAAAATGGAGTCTAAGAAGCAGGCAAAGGCCAGAGCATGCAAGACCAACAAGTGGTCACAGTGTAGGCTAGGAGTTACACTATGTTCTGTACCTAGAGTGCTAGGAATATCTACAGTGCAGAAGAAAATCAGCCCATGTCCTGTGCAGTGGCCAGTGAAGGTTTCCTGGAAGAGATGATATCAGTGCATAGAATATGGTACTCTTTGCTCTCTCGCAATGACTTCCTCAGTGAGTTTCAATTCTATCTATCATCAGGACTGATAATTCAAACTCCTCTGCTCACTTTCCTTGTGACTTTTAACATAAACTTTAAAGAATTTCTGTGAATCTTGAAACCATGAACTTGTGGATTTACAGAGTCATCTTTGGATCACTGAACAGGGTATTAGTAAATATAAGTGAATAAAACATGGTCATATCATATTATATAGCACTACACACAAGCAACAATTCAATATGCTGAAAATATGATGAGCAGACAAACTTCAGAGAGTGCACAGTTTATATTGAGAAATTCATAACATTATACATATGAAACAGGTAAAATAATATTCATCTACTTGTATCTTACAAGCTCAAATTAGTTACCTGTTTATATTTTAGATACTTACAAACTCAGAAAGTTTAAAATTACTAAATTCCTCCCAAGTCTCTGCTTTCATTTTAAGTCTTTTTAAATCATGTAGTCATCTAAGATGGGCTTTTCAGAGTTGCTATTGCCTTCTTGTTTTACCTCCACATGTTATCAAGCAAGCCCTACAAATCATATCAATGAAAGAGTTCTCAAGTCAGTCTTCCTGAGTGTCTTCATTAGCAATTTGTCTATGCCTGCTGTCATATAGGGGCTGCACAGACAAAAATTGGGAAGATATCTGTTGTCAATTCTCCACAAGAAGAATAGAAGTGTAACTATGATTTAAGAAATAGAGACCAAGCAGTTCATGGCAGTGAAAAAGTAGGTCCAAAAGGAGTCCCTGAAGGTAAAAGGCATTGCAGAGTTTGGTGTGACCAAGTGAAAAAAGGGAAAGCGATAAAGACAAGATGAAGTTCCTGGAAACAATGTGTGTGAATGAGCAAAACAAACAAGGAAAAACAGCATAGTCTTGACAAGAAGTAGTACCATTTGGACAAATAAACCCAGGCCCAGATGACCTTCTAGAAGATACCAAAGAAGTGGCAAACAGAAAGGGTCTTGAAGAAAGCATCCAAAACCCACAAGCAGAAAAGTGGAGGACTTTAACAGACAGCTGGATACATTCAGAGAGCTGTCTGTGATAGTCCCAAACCAGTGGACAAAGAAGCCTACTAGACCAGGTTGTGAAGTGTCACTGAGGGGAAACTGAAGGAAGGCAAAGTTGGGATTATGTTTGGTGCCATAGTAAATATCTTTTTACACACATCCTTTTTTCTTTTTCTGAGACAGTGCTTTGCAAAGCAGTGTATCCTCATTCTAGAGCTTAATTAAAGTGTGGCTGCTCTCTCATTCTGCTTTGGCATCTCTATAGCATGCAGAAGGTAAACCTTTCTAGCTCAGATTAGAATTTCCTGAAAGTTTATCTAGAAATTAAGGTCATTTCTGTGTAAGAACTATGGAATTTTTTTTTTATTTAACCACCAGTTAATTCTGACAGCCAGCCAGCTATCCTTGCCTGGATCAAACTGACTCTAGTAGATAAGGAGCTCAGTGACCATCTCCCACCCCTTGCTAGGTTAAATCATATAGAACTTTTAGAGCCTTGGTAGGCCTTCCAAATTGGGGCATATGCTGTTCATCCAGGATCAGGAGGAAGCCATTTGCAGTTTCATGGCTGCTTCAT
Organism: Uropsilus gracilis; assembly: GCA_004024945.1. Lineage (NCBI taxonomy): Eukaryota > Metazoa > Chordata > Mammalia > Eulipotyphla > Talpidae > Uropsilus > Uropsilus gracilis. Next base: position 31,036 of record PVHY01009229.1, on the reverse strand, counting down.
TCATCTGGAGAGTAGGAAAACACAGCAAGAACAAAACTGCATAAGGAATGTAGGTCTTGATCCACTCTGAGTCCATGGCAGGCACACAGCCTATTCCTCAGTATCCTCATTCCAGGTAAGTCTGGTGGGCATTGCCATGGTAGACATTGCTATTGAGCACAGCACTCTTTATGGTGGAACCCAGATATAGTGTGCATTACTACCTTCAACCCTTGACTCCAAGCAGGACACTCCTTACCCCCCATCTTGTATTTGTTCAGAGTTGGCACAGAACAAGGAACATGGAGTCTGTTTTATGGTACTGGTCTAAAAACACCTCAGGTAGGAAGGGCTGAGATGAAGTTCCACCAGTAACAGACAAGGTGCAATCAAAGGGGACAACCCACATTCTGGTCTGGAGAGCCAAGACCTATGTGGACCAGATGGGGTTCTAACTACACAAAGCAGATACTGAAGAATCACAAAGTCTTAAGAGAAAAGCCAAGCGTTGGGCTTGAAATTGTCATATGTGAGCTGCAAAGCAAAGCAAAATACAGCCAGAGAGAGAGAGAGAGATTGAGAGAGAGAGAACTAGAAAGAAGAGGAGGCAGGGCTCCAGTGTACACAGGAAGATCAGAAAGACATACTGTGGTAGTGTTGAAGAGCAATCAGGTAATACTCAGGCTTCCAAGAGTTCACTATACTTCCAGTTCTTTCTAATGCCTCCCTCTACTCCTCATTGTCACCAAGGTTGTCACCTTGCTTCCCAACTCAATCCACCTTCTATAACTATGATAGCAGACTTATCTTTTGCAACACAAATAACATACTGTGCCTGAGTTATATTCAACAAACACAGCTGGTCCCTAATTTAGCAGGACAAATTAGCATATTCAGGGTTCTCTCCATTCTCTGCTTTTCCAACCTCAGCTCCTTCCACATTTCACTATACCCAGTTGAGTTCTAACACAAATAAGTGCAATTTCCTTATGCCTAGGTTTGGGTTTACACTCTTTTTAATTTTAAAAGATTCAGCAGAATTAAAAAAAAAGTGAGTTCTCCACAGGAAATGAAACTCTTCAACCTTACTGAGGAGCCTACAGAATTCTACTAAGCATGCCATGAGGACTTGAAAGAAATTATTAACTAGAGAAAGTCAAATTCAAAGGAATTTCAATATAATATTTATCTCTTCAGAGGTAAAGAAGAGGATAATTCCATGCAACCACTGCTTATAATAAACATAATTTATGGTGATAAATGGATCATGGGCCATGGGACAGTTCAAGAAACATACTGATTGCCAACATTCCTCTGGTTAAAGGCATACTACATGCCATCAAGCCAAAGTTAGAGTTGGTCTAGGGAGAAGGTCCAGTCAATAGATGTGGGAAGAAACCTGGAGGATACCTTAGTTCTACAGACATACATACTTGGTATAATGAAGAAAATATGAAACTCTAGAGTACCTGAACAATCTGGGGGCTTAATAAAAAGTAAACAGCATTTAGTAACTGCATGTGGGGTGCTGATTGAACAAAACATATGATGGCTTGGGGAGCAGGCAATAGAAGAGACTTTAAAGATACTTTTCACTCAAGTGGACTCTTGGGGAGGGTTTAAAGGAAACCAAAGAAATGCTATTGGAATCTGGATGAAAGGAGGCATTTACTCTGTATGTAGTGGTAGATAATTTATCAGTCTTGCTACCAATAGGAACATGGAAAATAGACAATAAACCTAATGAACTGATGGATCTAGTTAAGGAGATTTCCAGAAATTTAATGTCATGTAGTTTCTTTAAGTTTCTTATTATAAAATATAGGTAGGGAGAGGAAAATGAAAAAAATTGTTAAATATTAAGTATACAACAAAATTAAAAATAGAACTACCATATGACCCAGTAATCCTACTTTTGGCTATATTGCAAAAGAATCGAAAACAGTGTCTTGAAGAGTTGCTTGCATTCTTATTTTCACTTCAGCATTACTCATAACAGCCAAAAACCAAAGTAACCTAAATGTCCATGAGTAGGTATAGCAATGTAGTATAAATATACTATGGAATAACATTTAATCATAAAAGAAGGAAATTCTGCCATTAACTATTACACAAATGAACCAAGATGACATTATCGTCAGCGAGACAAAGAAAGGACAAATACTGTATGATCCCACTTACATGTGGAATCTAAAAAAACAAAACAAAACAAAACAAAAAAACAAACCAAAGCCCATAGAAGCAAAAAGTAGAACATTAGTTACCAGGATGAAAGTGTAAGGAGATGTTCAAAGGTTATATATTTACAATTAAAAGATAAATTCTGAGGACTATAGTGTGAAGCATGGTGATTATAATTAACAACATTGCACTGTACATTTGAAATTTTCTAAGAATAGATCTTAAGAATTCTCACTACATATACACACACAGTTACTATGTGACATGACGAATGTGTGAATTGACTTGTTTGTGGTAACCATTTCACAAAATATATGTATATGAAATTATATCGTATACCTTAAAATAGTTTTTTATTCATCAATTATATGTCATTAAAGCTGGAAAACTGGCATAAATGCAAAGAGATGCCTTTTTAAGAGAAAGGACATACTCTTGTTTGCTACAAAATAGATAGATCTTGAGAACATTATGCTATGTGAAATAGACCAGTCACAAAAGGACCGCTACTACATGACTTCGTTATCCGATCAAACTCATCGAAGGGATCAAACTCACTGAAGCAGAAAGCAGGACGGGGTTTGCTAAGGACTGGGGGAGGAGGAAGTAGGGGGTTGTCTGGAGAATGCAGAGCTTCTGTGCAGGATGCCCTGGAGGAAGCATCTAAAGAGCTGTTGTACAACAGTGTGCATGGATTTGACAATCATTGACAACACTTAGAAACTGTTGGAAAATAAACATATGTTTTTTGGTTGTTTTTTTTTTAGCCATGATAGAAAAATTATTAAAGACATAGGACTTACTGGGTTAAAAATATCACTTAAGATCTCCAACGAAAAGCAATACTAAAATTAAGAAATTACTTTTAGACAGGATCAAAGCAAGTTCGCTGTCAAGAAAACATGATCGAGAGATGAAATCAAGGATATGATGGCAAACTTTTGTAAAAATCTCAGAAAGATTGAAGCTGTGTATCACAAACCTTTTCAAATAGACAAAAGTCTAAGAATGTTAAAAGCTTGCATTGGTGATCCTTCATATTAAATAGGCCCTTGAAAAAATTCCTAAAGTAATCCATAGTTATTTTACAGGAATTTAGTCTTTGTGATATTTGTGGACAGGGCTTTTTTTGAATGTAATAAATAAGGTTCTTAGGAAATTCACTGTGATATTTTTTAAAGACAGTTGCATTGGTAGAAGTATCCCCAGCTTGGTTTAGGAGTGACAGAGACATTACAAAATGAAAGAACTTTGGATCTCTGGCTAGTTTTAGCAGGAAGTATTTTAAAAACCAAAAAAACCTTTTCTTATAGAAAAGTTGACCTACAAAGAACTTGCAAAATAGCACTGGTATTTCTTTACCTAGTTTTCCTCAATAGAAACATACTTATGATAAATTTTAATATTTATTTTCTCACATTGTTGTTAATTTTGACTATATTGAATTTCTCCCCTCAGGTGTATCCCCCATTCTCTTAATACCATAGCACTGGTGACCCATTGTTTCAGTCAATGATACATTATGTGAAAAGAAACATAATTACCAAAACCAAGAAATTGACAGTTGTACAGGGATATTAACTAAATATAGACCAAATTAAAAAAATATATAGACCAAATTTGTATTAACAGTTGGCATGGTCTACCTTCTCAATCTCTGTGACTTTATACTTAAAGTATATTTCTGATAAACATGATATAAAAAATGATATATTAAGTCTTGCTTGTTGTCCATAATGACTGCCTTAGAATGAAGTGCTTATTCATTTACATTTTTACATTATATTCATTAATATAATTATTGATAGGTTGGGTTTAATAATCCTGTTTCATTGTTTTTATTTCCCCATTCCTCATTTCTTCTTTTTTGTGTGACTCATGGATTATTTTTAGTAATTAATTTACTTCATTTATTCACCAAAAAAATAGTTATATGCCCATATATGTTATTTTTTAAGAGTTCGTTATAAAAGTTTTATTAAGTATTTTTCAATTACCACAATGTACTTTCAAATATGTTCAACTTTATTGATAGTGTATGAACCTTATAATTGTATCCTTTCATTTATTCACAACCACCCTTTTCATGTTAATTATCTTATACTTTCCTTCTATATATACCATGAATCCTACAGTGCATTATTAATTTTTATTTTAAAGCCTCAATAATAATTTAACTAAGAAATTAAAATATATCTGAAAAATGGAGATTTTTAAAAAAATTTTAAACCTTGTATTTGTCAATTCTATTATTCTCTTCCTTGCATATATTGAGTTTCTTCTGGCATCATTTCCCTTAAGCCTGAAAAACTTGTAACACTGGTCTACTGGAGATAAAATCTGCTGTTGCCACTAGAAAATATCTTGATGTTGTTTTAAGATTTTAAGAATATTTTCACTTGATAAAGAATTCTAGATTGTTTCCTTCTGCCATCATTTTATCTTCAATTTGCCATAGTTCCTGTGAAAAGTTAGCCATAGTTTTCTGTTTTTAAGATGTCATCTTCTCCCTCTCCCCTCACCTTGAACCCACTGCTTCTCATATTTGCCATTTATCTTTTAAAATTATGATATGCTTAGATTTGGAGGTGGAGATGTTTACTCAACTCCTTGGATTTATGAGTTGATGAATATCATCATCAAATTTTAGAACATTCTCAGTTATTATCTTATGATATATTTCTTCTCCATTCCCTTACTCCACTTCTGAGACTTCAGTTATGCACTTATTAAATTATTTATTACTGTTCCATAGTCATTGTTTTCAATGATTTTTTTCTCAGTTTGGACACTTGTAACGTCCTGCATTCAAATTCATTGAGCCTTCTTTGTATTATCTCTGGTTTGTTATTAGCCTATCTCAGTAATTTTTCTTTTCAAGTATTTATTACATTTATCTCATTACATTTGATTTCTATCATTTCCCTTGGTTCTTTAATAAGAGATTTCATGTCCATTTCCTATATTTGTATGCACACTAGCCACCCTTTCTACTAGATCCTAAAGCATTTCAACACAGTTACTTTTAAAGTTCTTGTCTGAACATTCCAATTATCAGGTATTTTTCTGGGTCTGCTTCCATTGATGATTTTCTTTCATTCCTTTCCATAGCTCACATTAGTTCCTGAATGTCTTTCAGTTTTTGATTGCATACTAGAAGATATAATAAAAATGAAATAAGTGATATTTTCCTCTAGAAAAGTACATGTTCCTTTTCTGTTAGGGCATAAGAGTTAGGGGATGGGCCACTTAATAAATGATCTGGATCTGGGTTTTGTTGTGTCTTCTGATTTAGTTCACCACTGTCTTTAAATTTTTGATGATAGAATCAGTATTTTCTACTTTGTGGGGTTTATGATATGAGCAATGGCAAATTTCCATGTATTTTTATGTACTATACACCTGGACTACCAGTTCTTTACAGCATGATGATCTCTTTCTATTTTGTAGCTTATTATAACCTTTGGGGCTACTGAGGAGGTCTCTTTATTCTCCAGTTCTGGCCTTAGCTTTCTCTACCTGAAGGGATCTTTGTCCAGTTGCATTTCTATCAGTCTTTGAAGTACTGTTGCCTCCCACTCAGTGGAAAACAAGATTGCTTGAGCAGAGTATCTTTCAGTTCTCATTGCTCTCTCCCAGAATTTGTTTAGGATGAATTTCTGTCAATTCTCCTTGTCCTCTGGTCATCTCATTCTCAAGGCAGCTTAGGAAAGGTCTTACAAATCTGAAAATGGATCTTTCTCACCTTTCCTTTCCTGTCCCAGCCTTGACATACTATTCTCTAGTTTTCTGTAATTACTTACTGAAAGAGTTGGTGAGTTGCCAACTTAATATTTAGCTGGAGCTCTTTGAATTCTCATGTTATGACCAACCACATATGCTCTTAAGTTTGTTGAAGTTTTGGTTGGCATTTCCTGTCTACCAGGTAAGGGAGATTCTTTTTTCTACCATTTCTATCTTATCTGGGGATAAGAGCAAGTAGGAAATTTTATCTTCTATGAAGAACATGTTTCTTTTTGAAATGTAGCTCTTTTAGGATATAGTATTTTTCTGAAGAATCCTCAGCACTCTAATATTAATTTAAAATACTCTTCTTATATATTGATTTGTCTTGTCTTAGCTATTAAGATGAGAATGTTGGTCACTTGTGATTTTCTACATTTTAACATGGTAGTCACCTTTTACCACTTGTGAAAACAGACACACTTCCAAGTAATAATAAACTCTTGATAATTATCATTTTTAAATGTAACAGTTTTTATTGAATAGGTTAATCTTTTTCTTATTATATCTTTAAATGTTATCTATGCTTGCAGAATTGTATCTTTAGCCTGGAAATCTTCCTTAACTTCAGCCTCCTCTGCCTTGTACCCCATCCCTCATTTCCAGTTAGCTATCCACTATGCAGGTTATGTTAAGTATGTTCAAAATAAGATTTTTCATTCCATCTCCCTCAAACTTAACCCTCTCCTTTCTTTCCCATCTTATAAAATACAGGTATATTCTTCAAGCTGCTTAGTTTTGTAACCTGGGTGTCACAACTTATACTCAATAAGTATATTCCGTCAAGTGTGTTTTTGAATTACATCTCACATCTATTACTCTCTCCATTGTTAAGTGAATAGCACAAGGCATACTGACTTCTTGCCAGAACATTACAATAGCATCCTAACTGGTCTTTCTGTTTTTACCCTCACTTTCTGTTGTCTGTATTCCCTACAACAGACTAAGGGATCTATTTTGAAATGTCATTCAATTTTGTTACTCCTTCACTTGAAACTCTTACATGGACTCCCTGTCATGAAAAAAATAAGATAAAATAAAAACACCGTTATCTCTCGGGTTCACTGTGATCTACCTTCCATACTCACTCCACTCAATCTCATTTCCTAATGCTCTTAACGTTCCCTATCACTAAGTCACACTGTTCCTTCAAATCCATGTTATTCAATGGTCAACTGTATTAAACACACTCCCAACGATCCACCACCAGAGCCTTCCTAAGCTCTCTCTGAAGTGCTCCTTCCCAAATATCCAACTAGCTCCTTTGCCTCTTTTAAGTCTGCTCAAACATCATCATCTCAAAAGCTGTCTTTGACCAGCCTTGTGGGTTTAAGTCAGACAATACTGACACTAATATACACATTTGCTGACTCATTCACTCCTTACCTCTAGAAGTTACATCCAAGTGTATCTGATGTGTGCTCACAGACAAGCCTTGCTGGTCTTTTCTTGCTAGCACCAGCTGCCTCTTGGAGGTTCCACTTCAGTCATAAGCATGAGAATAGTGCTCAGTCTTGTTGGAAGTTTGCTCTCTGCTGTGCATTTTCTGGGCACCTCATAGAAGCTCTCTTGTCTTTGTGCTTCTGTTCAGGTGCTTAATAAGCACACAAAATTCTTCCTAATACCATCAGTCTGGAAGGACCCATCACTTGCAAAAATATCAGCTGTGGCAGCAGCTGAGAAGTGGAGATGGACACTTCCCAAATAGTTGCCAATTATTTTCATTTATAATCATTTCGATTAAAAGAGTATTATATACTTATTGCATTTTGAGCTGGGAAAGAAACTAAAGATCATGTAAAAATAAAGTCAACATGGTGCCCATTTTCAATAAATATGTGTCAGACTGTCAATGAAGTGATATTAAAATATATGTCATTTGCAGGTACAATAAACTACAATGTCCCCCTGCTAATTGAAATCATCAATAATTCAGAAAAGTCATCTAATCTATTAAGTGGCCCCCTCTGTAGGCAGTTCTTCCCACTATTTACCCCTCAAAGTTCCTTGTAATATTTTGGGGTTCAAGTGCTTCTCTTGAATTCCATAGCCTTGGATATATATATACACACACATATATATATTCTCAAAAAATGAACTAACCTAATATATATATAATATTAGGCAAGTTCATTTTTGAGAATTCCTTCCAGTGTCTTGTTTTATTTAACTACCACATTCTAAAGGGTGTAGACCATGCTTATTTCTTCTATTGATCCTTCCACAGTTCAGTGCTCACAACAGATCTTTAAGATTAATTATTTACATGAATTGATCATCATGAAGTAAGAATATCATTTCATATTATAACATTTCATATTAAACCCACTTATAAATGTGTTCTTTTGCAATAAGTCATTTATGAGTTAATTTCAACCATTCATCTCACTTCAAATCTTTTTGCTCACTTTTAAGTCAGTCATTTGTTTTTCTGTTGTTGAGTCAATCTTTGTAATGCTAGAATTATAGAATTCTTCCTAATTCTAGATAGCAAGTCCTTATTTATATGATACATGTAAATATATACTTGCAAATATTTTCTCCTACTGTGTTACCTTTTCACTCCATAAACTATTCCTTTTGATGCACAGAATTTTTCATTTTTGATATAGAAGAGTCAAATATTCTTAGAGTTGAGGTACATCACCAGCACGGCTTATAGGTTGTGAATCAAGCAACAGCAAAGAGAACATAATTCTTTTTTTAAAAATTAAATTAAAATTTTAAATTGATTGCACATATGTGTATATATCTATATATATACAGACATATTACATTGTCATTGTATCCCTTGAGTTTCTCTCACTACCTTGTCACCCATGAACCATAACCTTAATCTCTTGTGCTCACTCGTCCCCTGATTTTACCCCTCCTCCCCTTCTCTTGCTCTATGCTTCAGTTCTGCTTTAGTTCTGCTAGAGTTCAGTTTTAGATTTTCCTTGTCCTTTTTTGTTTGTTTGTTTTCCCTATATCCTGCATATAGGTGAGGTCATCCTGTATTTCCCTTTTACTTTCTGGCTTATTTCCAGCAGGAAATAACCTAGATTCCACCTAGATTCCTTCTAGGTCCATCCATGTTATCACAAATGCATCAAATTTATCATTTTTGATTGCTGAAAAGAACATAATTCTTTTCTACATCTTATTCATAACTAATTTCATGATAACTCAGAACATATCATTGATGGACAGCTGTGATTCTCTTCCTATAATAAAATATATAATATCTCCATGGGAAATAAATCATAAAATATTTTTGGTGTATTTTAAGAGAAAAGAAAAAATTCAGAATAAAATTTATATTATCTTTACTATGCTTTTCTACACAGATATGATTTCATACTTATTAAAGTGGTCAGTTACCAGACAAGAAAAATGTAAAACTGTCAAGAAAACTGAAGCATAGAACAAGAAAGGGGAGGAGGTTGGGATCTGGGGAGGGAGAGGCACAGGAGATTAAGATGGTGCATGGGTGATGGGAGAACCTCAGGGTAGACGATGATGTCTTATATATGTATACATATATGTATATATATGCAATCAATAAAAGACAAAAGTGGTCAGTTTACAAAAATCTAATATTTTGAATTTATTTCCAAAATGTTCTGAAGGTGTGAGTATTATGAATCACTCATTGCCTCATATAATAAGACAGATTCACTTTGGTACCCAAAATAGATGTGCTGACATTGCTTTGATAAGGAAAGTTATTCATAGCATTCATCCATGCTGCTGCGATTGACTGGCTGGATTTCCACTAAAAGCAGTCCTACACAGGAATGAACTGAGGGCATATTTGATCAGTGCCAAATTTTATCAACTGCTAGAATTAAAAAACTAGATATCCTCCTATTCTCTCTGCTTATATAAGACTAGTGAAAAGTGTTACTGTAGAATTTGAGCCCTATAAATGTGATGTAGCCTATGCCAGATTGATAATATTATGGTCAAAGTTGTGAGAGCTACCATCTCTGTTATAAAGTCAGAGAAGTTTCTAGAGTACACATTCTGTAAATAAAGTGTAAACAAATCTCTTCCTTTTGGAAAATTCCACTGGAATTCTGACTTACATACACTGTGTCACTCCTTTCAGGAACTGTTTTCTTAGTTTCATTAAGGTAGCTACTTTAAAAAGACTAAATATTTGTATCAAACAGTAAGACTGAATTTCTGCAACAATTGAGCTGCCTAAATAACAACAATCAATACATAGTGTTCTTTAATTTTTTTAAACCATATTCCAAAATGAATGTCTGTATTCCATATCTGATAGCATTAAGATGGATCTAAATATGATGGGGCGCAGGGGAGAAAAAAACTACAAACTGGTCATATCTCAGTGCCCTGAGTTGTGCTTTTACTATAGTTCAGCAAGCTCTTGTGTGGCCAAGAAGTCACAGAGAGAATGTGTTTGGGAGGTTGTTTGATAGACTAGAGAGATCACTAGCTCTGAGACATCAAAGTTCAAATCCTGGATTCACCATTTACTCTGTATGTGAACTTAGGCAAGTTACTGATTCTTTCTACACCTTGGTTTCCTTACAAATAGAATAAGGGTTCATTTATTTACCAACCAATGTGGGGTGGGAGGTTGGGTATTTTGAGCAGAAAACTTTTGGATGAAGTTACTTTAGCTTAGACTACTGAAGTCCCCAGAGTCCCACTGCCAGGATGAAGTAGCAGACAAGCACTGTGGACACTTGCCCACTTTTAATCTTCAGGGAGAGGATGATCAAACTAAATGTTTAAACTGTTTCTATCAGATCTGCTTGCCCAACTGAGTCATATAAATATTTTTTTCATCACCTTTTAATCTGGGTTTTTAATGTAAGAAAGAGTATGTAGTCTATTCATTTAAAGAGTGGACTTTTCAAGACATTTGATGCACGAATACTAGTTTATAAAAGTGAAGAGAGTTGCCATTACAGGTCAACCTTGAATTTTTGGTGACAATACATTAACAGCACCAGCTCCTGTACTAGGTTGTTGGGACATGTTAATGAACAAAGCACATATGTACCTTAATTTCCATAGAACTCATAGGGCTCGGGACAAAAGACAAAAATACTGGCAATAATTGCTAACCAGTGACTAAGTGCTCTCTATGTGTCAGTTTTAAGCATAAAATAAATTGTTTTCACAATAATTTATAAGACTAGACTAATAACTAATATTTATTTCATAAACTATTGTGAAAATAATTTATTTTACCTCCTTACAGCCCTTGCAACAACTATTCTAATTAACTTCCTTTAGTAGATGAGGGACTGGTGGCAGTGAGTGGTTAACTTGCAAATCACAGCTAAAGAGAAGAAAGTTAGGATTTGAACCCAAGCATTCCAGCTTAGTCTATTCCCTTAATTATGGTTATGGCTTGAAAGTTTAGCATCACACAGGGCCTGCATTTAGAAAGACCTGCACTTCAGAGGATCTGTGCTTAGTTTAATACTCTGTTGTCATCTTAAAAATTTTAATAATTTTTGAACAAGGAGCCTGGCATTTCCATTTTGCACTGGCTTTTCCAGTTATGTACTTGGTTCCTTAATATGCTTTGCTATTACAGCAAAATAAAACCAAATGTTAAAAAATATTAGAAGATGGTTGTTATAAATTCTGAAAATACTATAAATTATTTTATGTTTTAGTCAAATATTTTCTAATCTGCATTATGCCATGAACAATGATGGGATGGCAATCAAAAGAAATGTACTCTTGTGGAAAGAGTTAAAACTAACAAACTAACAACAGAACTGAAGCATACAGCCAGGGAGGGAGTGAAAATAAGCGGGGAGGCAGGGAGGAGAAAGGAAGGGGGGGTATAAGCACAAGGAATCATGGTGATAGTTCACAGGTGATATGGTGGTGGTGGGAGAACTATGGGGCATACAACAAGGTAAGAAAAAATATATATAATCAATAAATGAAAGGTTTTTCTTTGAAAAACTTTAAAAAATTAAAAAATAAAAAAAAAGAAACTTATCCTTGTCTAGGCCCCAGCCAAAATAGTGAGCTTTACAACTTACCAGAATCTCTCATTTCATCTTTCATTCAGCTTTACATTAGAGAGGGCTTATTTATTTTTGTTTTACAGATGAGGAATTTGCAGCTTAAGTAATTTACCCAAGGTCACATCAGTGTTTACAGAGCAGAAGGTAGGATTATTAGATAACAGTGGGTTTGACTGCTGGTTGATACCTTCCCCATCACTCTGTGTCATTTCAATTCTTGAAGTCAGAATTAATGCAAATTTATGAACAAGAACCTGTGGGGGAAATGGACTCACTGGAAAATAATGTTATAGTAATGCTCATTATCAAGATTTGGATTTTATTTGTAACTGGGTGAAAGCCAGTAAGATTTTCAGTGATTTGAGATATCTGCAAAAGGAAAACTTCTTAGCTACAGTTTATTGGGCAAAATGCACTGAACAAGTCTATTTTCTCAGTGGAACAGTACCTATATGGCATCTGAAAAGGCAGACTTGCAGAGACTGATTCAGAAATGTAGTTCAAGAAATGTGATTATACTGAATTGCCAACTAATTATTAGCCGGGTGGCTACTTGTAAGGGTTGAGTGACAACTGAGCAGAAAATCGCGTTTCTCAGGGCATTTTCTCCAGGGGTTCTCACTGAATGTCCTGGAAAAATGGTGTCAATCTGGTGGTTAGGAATTAGGATCTGCTGTGAGCAGGAAAGTTTTGGGTAAAGTCACTGTTTTCTTAAGACAACTAGGCCTCACTCCCAGGGTAAAGAGAATGGCAGAAAATGGAGGCATACATGCTTTCTGACTACTGGAGAAAGTATGATTAAGTAAAATGTAAAACCTGTTACTATATAATTTTATTGTGTAAATGAGCCAGATACTTTTTGCCTGTATATGCCTTATTTGAGATTTTTGTTGTTGATAACAGTATGGGATTGTAACAAAGTATGGACTCTTTGAATCAGTGTGAACCTATTACCCATTCATTCGTTAAAGAGACACTGGATGCCATTGTAGAGAAATCGGATTTTTTTCCAGAGGCTTTACAACAGTGAAACTTGTTTCTCATTCACTTCACAGACTCTGTTCCAAACTAGGCTGCTTCCCCATGATTGACAGGCTTCCACTGTCCACCATCATAGGTTCCCTCCTCCTCAAGGTGCTTGGTTATTGTCATTCAGTCAATGGGTTATGAAAGAGAGAGCTTGAGGAGGATGGTAAAGGAGTTGTTTTACGGACCAAAGTGGGCAGAGAGGATCACTTCTTCATTCTCTAACTCACAGAGTGTGTCACAGGATTTCAGAAAGATGCAAAGAAACCTGGCATTGGCAATTTGTGGATAGGAGGTCAGTTCTACACTATGGAAGGGAAACAAGGATAGTTGGTGACCAGCTTTTCCTCTCCTCCACAATCACCTTTCTTACTTATCAACTAAATGGTCTTCACTTAGTTTCTCATTATTTCTATGCTTTAATCTGGGTTCTGTAAAAGAGGATTAAAAGCATAATCTGCTTTTCTGTATGTCTGCTTCCTTAAGGCTGCAATGGGTGAACAAGGAAATTCTATCTGTGAGTACAGAAGTAGTGTTGGTCCATATGTGATTTTAATACTCTGTGTCATCACGTAATAGCAGCTGTATGCAAAACCCACAAACTGAGCTGAGTCAGCCATGCACCTTTACCCCACATGCTTCCTGGGGGCACAATCCCACCACATGTTCTATCATGAAATTGCTTATTGTGTTGCTTTCTTGATGTTTGTTTCTTGCATTTTTACTTTGTCTCCATAAATCAACAACCTTTACCTTTTTTTACATCCTCATTCAAAAAGCTGTCTTCATTCTTTTAATAATGCTGATACCTAAGTCAAATAAATATAGTACAAAGAAAAAAATCTATAGATATATATATCACTCATGAATATCAATGTAAAATTCTAAACAAATTATTATCAAATAGAATTCAATACCATTACATAAAAAATATACCATGGGGGGGGGGAATTATATGCCATGTCAAGCAAGATTCATTCCAGGAATGCAAGTTTGCTTCAACATTAAGAAATCCACTTAGAACCATCATGTATCGCTTAACATCTTTTGGTCAATGATCTACCTCATACAATCCTAGTCATGTAGGCTTTCCTTCTCAGCCTAGGTATGTAATAGTATTTGAGTAATTACACTCCCTGATGTTCACATATGACAAAAATCACCTAACAACGTACTTTTCAGAACATATCTTGTGCTGTTAAGCAACACACTAGTGTACTACACACGTTGTTAATAAATCAAAGGGAAAAAACAGTGATCTCTATTAATGGGGCACAAAAGCCTTTGACAAAATTTAACACCCATTCAAAATAAAAGCATTCAAGAAAATAGGAATCGAAGAGTACTTACTTTATTTTTTGTCCCTCTCCCCACCCCACCCCTTTTGTTTTTTGATTGTTTGTAAGGGATACTTTCTTGCCACAAATATATAATACATATAGTCTATTTCTCTAGTCAATGTCTTATTTAGTGAGGAAACACTAGAGAAGCTTCCACTAAAGTCAGTAACAAAGCAGGCATGCTCACTCTCTTCACTACTCTTTGACACATTAGGAGAGGTAATGGCCAATGCCATTGGAGATGAGAAACAATTGGAGGCACATGGCTTATTTTCAGCTCAACGCAACTCTAAGCAATGATCCAATCTGTCAGAATGAAATCCTGTAAGTTATTACTCTATTTACTATCTGCTTCTCTGGTTTTCCTGAGACTTGATTAATTCCTGTTTAAGTTCCTCAGGAAATAAATCTTCTGTGCTCCTACCAAAGAGTCTACACATGGGTACATTTGTCACGAGGCAGAAATACCATCTTCCTATTCTTAGTCCCATATCTCTTCATAAATTAGCAGAATGATCTTTATTTTTTCACTATCTCCTCTGCACACAGTCTAAGTGTGTTTTTCTCTATTATACTTCTCTTATATCAAGTTTGAAGATTTTAAAAAAATGTCAAAATTTATTATCTGCTACCATCTCTTCCCCTATTCCTTTTATTCCTGTAAGTTTATAGATTTCCTAATCATTTTTAAAATTTATTTTAGTGTAGACTAATAAGGGAGAGAAAATAAAAATGTGTAGTGATTATTAACAGGTGATTATTATTATGGGGAAATTGTAGATGTATGAAAAATAAGTTCATGTTTTATTCAAGGATTTTGAATTAACACCCAGTGATTCATAAAAACGAAAATCTAGAACAATTCTATACTGAAAGCTCATGAAACATAAAATATGGTTGATGCAAGAAAAAACTATGACAGAAAGGAAGCTATCAATAAACAAAAGCTCCAAAATGGTGGTTACCTTGATGAAATAATTATATTCGGAGTACAGGTGGTCTTCAGAAATGTAGGTTTAAACATTTGATTTTGTCAGCCATCAGGAATGGTTCAGTCCTGTGGAGCTCTAGAGAGATAAAGGTATAAATTAAGATGTTAGCATATTAATTTAAGAAAAGCGTAACCTGCAAAGTGACCAGAATTTTATGCCTCAAGGACAGTGGATTTTTAAATCTTAACTTTTGATCAGAAGGTCACTTGACGAATATATGTAGTATAATTTGCTAGTGGTCTCCCTGGCATACATGCTTTTAATAGAGTTCCAACTTTGTTCATATACAAGTAGGATAAGGGAAATATGACTCAATCTTCAAATTGGGAGACAGGTTCTAGCTAGCAAAGCCAGTAACATTCTATCCTCTTGTCAAATCATTGACTTAGGGGTGAAATTTAAGCCAACCAGCATATGATATTTCCGTGGCCATAATAATCAATGCAACAGTGGGCATCTGATCACTACTAGCTTAATTAAATAGATGAAAAATTCTTTCTCAAGTACCCCTTTCTCCTCTCTTCCCTTCTTATACTAATAGTGGGAGATAATCTGAGGACAAGCTAGCAGATACAAGACAGGGTAGTAATAATTACATCGAGCCAGAGTTTTTATTATACTTTATCTGAGGCTTGTCCTATTCTGTGAACTAATAGCTTTGCTTCCCATTTGGGAAAGGAAGTAAAGATTTCTGTTACTTGCAGCCAGGAGTATCTTCCATACAAAGCATACAATTAGCATAAAATACATTAATGCTGTGATTTATCAGTTTACTCCAGATGCTTTTGAATGTGACCTTCTAGCCTCCCATTCCGAGGTGCTTACCATCTCCTCTGATTTCTATCTTCTCCATTTAAATATATCATTATGAATAATTCCCAAGTAGTTTTTTGCTTACTTAGTAACAATAATTTTCTCCTTCTGTCTGAAGTCTAAAAGATGTACTATATTTAAGATGACTTCATATAGTTAACACAATAGTGTACCTATAATTCAATTCTCACTCTCCCCTTTCATAGGATATAGCTACCTATCAGTGTATAGCTACCTATCAGTGGTCATGAACACATTTTAGTGATAAACATTTCTTTATTTTATTTTTATTTTAAAAATTTATTTAGATATAAATTTCACATCTTTGTAATATCAGGGATTCACCCCCCATTATTTCCCCCCATTTCCCTCCTTTCCCCCCTGCCCCAAGTTGTGTGCTTCAGTATGGTGGTTAGCTTGTTTTGACTTTTTCTAATGGCTTTTGTTTATTTTTTTCTATATCCCATATATTAGTGAAACCATTTGGTTTTTGTCTTTTTCTTTTTGACTTGTTTCTGCTAATACGATTTCTTCTAAGTATATCCATGGTATCATAAAATCATCAAATTTGTCATTTTTAATTGATGAGTAATACTCCATTGTGTATATATACCACATATTTTTCATCCAGTCATCTGTTTGGGGGCATTCAGGTTGCTACCAAGTCCTTTCAATTATAAATAGTCCTGCAGTAAACATGGGAGGGAGCACAGGTGTCCCTTTGTACCCATATTGAGGTCTCTTTTGGGTAGATTCCCAAGAGAGCAATTGCTGGGTCAAATGTAGTTCCATTTTCACTAATTTGAGGGTCCTCACACACCTTTTCATAGTGATTGAACCAGCATACATTCCCACCAGCAGTGTAAGAGTATTCCGTTCTCTCCACATCCATGTCAGCACTTGTTGCTTGTTCTTTGGATGTGGGGATAAACATTTCTTCCATGTTCAACTTCTTGGTTCAAATTAAGGACTTCACCCAGTCTATCCAAATCTCCACTACTTATACTGGTCTCTAGTATGCCAGATTCTCTTGTTTAAATAATATGCTTGTATAAATATGGAATTTTTTCAAGTTCAAAAGAACAATAAGTGACTTTTTCTCAGACAATCTCCAAAACACAAATGTAATGTCACCCATGGGACTGCTATGAATAGACACTACCAGAGTTCTAGCTCCAGAGTCCACACCAGTAAATTGTGACATTCTTGGGGATTAGCTGTTCCTTCTGTTAACTTGACATCTACAAAAATTTAGAGCCTTCATGAAATGCAAGATATTTTTTTCACATGACTGTCCAAGATGACCTAGAGTCATCTTGAATCAAGAGAGGGACCTGCGAGAGTACTTGCATGTTGACTGAAGACTGGAGGTGAACACTTTACGACAAGAATTAAACACAACAACAAATGGCATGTAAGAAAAGAGTTACAGATTAACTATTAAATTCAAATAGTCATTCATTTCATTTCTAGAATCCATTAAATTAAGCATTAAAGCAGCATTTTAAAAAGGGTTAATGGCCAAGGTAATAATAATTTTGTTTATTCAATAAATAATATTCATTGGGTAACAAAAACTGTATATATCTCATTCTGTCTTCACCATAATTCTGTGAAGTATAGTGTTCTACTTGTTCTCCAACTCTAGTGAAAATTTCTTGCCCATGTCCCATCGCAAACAGGTACTAGAAATGAGAGGTGCTCCTGGGTCTGACCAGCTTCAGGCTCTATGTTATCTCTGCATTTCCAAGCAGCGCTCACTTGTGTTTTTTTTCTTATGATTAGCAGACAGAACCATTCACGTAGTCACCTACACAGAGTTTTGAATGAACCTTAAAGAAATTCCTGAAGCATATAGATAGAGAGCTAACTAGAACAAAGCCTTCTTTCTCTATGTCAATTCCCAAAACCCAGAATTTATCTGGATTCACTTAACTAAAGGCACGTGGTTGGTATATTTGAGTTCTGCTATTGAAGACTTTCAAACCATATAGTCAGGAAACATTTTTTTTCAAGAAAACATTTTTAAAGTTTGAAAGTATAGCAGTTTGTCTCACTAAAATATGTGCCATCTATTTATATATTTGGATGTGACTCTTCCATCACTTATACCAACAATAATGTGTGAAAACATTTGCTTTTCTTTACTCTTGGCTATACTGGAAATTACCAAACTTTAAAATTTTGACAATCTGATGATATAAATAGTATTTTGTTTCAATTTGTATTTCCATAATTGAGAATGGGTCAAATGTCACTGATTTCTGTCTGGTTATATGTTTTTCTCATTTTTGTCTTTAATTTTTTTGTTAATTTACAGTCATTTTTTATTATGAACTTTTTTATTTTTTAAAAATTGATTGTAAAAATTATTTTTATTGTAAGGTGGCAAACCTTTTATCATGTTTTAAAAAGAACTGTTCTAACTTGTCATTTGTATTGTGACTTTATGCCTAACTTTATCAAAGAGAAATGTGTTAGTATCAGGAAAATTAATTATAACTAATAATCCTATTGTCCCCACATGAATTTGAAATGGCTGTACATTTCATTGATTTTTAGTTACAATATCTTTGACATTTTAAACTGCCTGAAGTGAGAGTATGTCTTAAAATTGATAACAAAATATCCATTGCTGTGGGAGTTGTTAATGCTGTATGAGCACAAATTGTTCATAACTGGTAACATTTTCATCACTGGCTTATTCTTTCCCTTATATAAGGGAAAGAAATTCAGGGAAACTTGGTTCAGTCTAGCCAATGTGACACATTACCAAGCCGTTACAAAGAGCACATGATGTTACATACTAATACAGGGGACCATGTTCATAGAATTCTTAATTCTTTTTTGCCCATGAAACCAAAGGCTCAAGCTGCCCAGGATATCACAAACTTAAGCAATCCCCAGCCTCAGCTTCCCAGGTAGCTGGGATTACAGGCATAAGCCACAATACCCAGCTGTTTTTTTGGAACTAGGTCCCGCTACGGGTCCCAGGTGGGATTTGAACCGCCATCCCTAGCCCCAGATGCTTTATAGGCTGAAGCTTACAGGCATGCACCACCAAACCTGGCTGAATTCTTAATTTTTAATGTGAAAAGTCTAACTGGTCTATGTTATGCTAATAATCTCCACCCAATATATTTATGAGTGATTTGATGAATTTATTACTTGGTTTATTAAACAATTTTATTTACAATCTTGCAGTGACATTTATTAGTTAAATTAGGCTAAGAGTTTTTCTCTCCTTTTTGAAGTTACCTTTTGTAAGTTTGATATGTTACAGCAGTCTACAGCCATACCACCCTGAACATGCCCGATCTCGTCTCATATGTTACAGCAATATTATGCAAATTTTATTAAAATGTTGAAAGTATTTTCTCTTATGCAGAATTTTTAAAAGGTTTAAAGTAGTTTATGATATATACCTCTTAATTTGTAACAATGTTGAAACTAAGGGTATGAATAAAAGTGAAGAAATTAGATCTCACAACATTTTGTTGCATTACTGAATATATAAAAAATATGTAGCTATATATTTTTCAATTTCTTTCAACTGATATAATTAATGGTCATTCCAAAGATCTGGAACAATTAAAATTCTGACAACACAAAATAGACTGCCATTTTATTGACTCTCCAATATTTTTCATTTATGTGAGAGATATATCACATGTTTATTTGTATATATTGATTCAATATGCCTACTTGTAACATGCATTTTCAATATATGTATGGAGTTAAAATAAATGTTGACAAATAGAGAAAACTCTTGTCCTTTCTTGGGCGTCACCTCCATATAATATTAACAAATACATAATTACATATTAAATTAATGCTGTAACTTTAATTGCAACTATCATTTAAGCATCTCTGATGTATAAAATACTTTCCTGCATCATCTCACTTAATTACCCTCGTACACAGATGTGGAAACTGCGGCTCTGAGAGATTATATTATGTGCCTGGAAGCATGAAGCTTCAACTTGATGGTGGGGCCAGTATTCAAATTCAAGTTCATTTGATTCCCCAAATTCTGTTATTTTGCTTCACAAGGCTGCCTCTAAATGTAAGCCCTACTGCAATCCAATAACATACTTTGGCTACTGGTGATCCTCTCAAATAACTTTAACTCAGTAGAGAATAACTAAGAGCCACGGTTTTTCTTGTTGTACAGGTACCTGCTGGTCTCTGAGATCCCAAATAATTTATTATGACATATAAAGTATAAAAACTGTATTTTTAATAGATATGAAAGACACATGCATGTGTCAGAAAATGCTTCTTTCACTGGCTTATTTAGGCATTTTCAATAGGATGCTTTAAAAATGAAAGGTGCACATTTCATTTATCTCTCACAAGCCAGATAAGAGAGCACTTCTGTTTCATTTCTCAGAGTCCTCAACAAAACCAGAGGCAGATTTGAGATAAGATCAGATGCTCTCCAGGTAACATTGACCTGCCCATGACTGAGTTCTGAGTCAAGTCAACACACTGTTAAACTTGTGTAAACTTCAACGTGCACTGAGGCAGGTACAGCTCTGCTCCCTGCAGTAGTGAGCGAAACCTTTAGACATTGAACATGTGTCATAGACCCAGGAAAGTTGTAGGGGAAGTTTCTGCTTGGCTCATGTCATAATAGATTTGTTTGTTTTACCCAAACAAGTTGATTTATTTAGAGATTTGCTAATTTACCTTGGCCAAACATGTTGATCAAACTAGATCTGTGCCAAGCAGAAGTAGGCCATGCAATTTACCAGTAAGAGAGACAAAAATAAAACTTGTTTGAAGTCAGGTAGCTTAACTAATCACATAAGGAATTTGTCCTACACTTGCACACACCCTTCATCAGAACTTTCAGTTAGTCAGACTTATAATTAAGGCAGATACTTTCATTACAGATGGTTTCATCATTTTGCAAATGTCTCATGAAAAGAGACTTAAATCAAGTCCACATATATTTACTAGGTGCCCATTATATGTAAGATATTGCTTTAAAACAAAAGAAAAAGGAGAAGAAAAAGCAAATAAATAAATAAATAAATAAATAAAACAAAAAATGGAGAGAGAATGAAAAAAAGTCTCCTGCCAGGTGGGGAGTCGGGAGTGTTTGGCCTTCTTTCCATGAACCCCCATTTTATGAGGAAGCTTGCTACAGTCCTCCGCTCTACCAGCTGAGCTATCGAAGGGACTGAACCCCCATTTTAAAAGGCCAAGTCAATGGTGCCCTATTAAGAGTAAGTAAGTCACAGAGTTTCCAAATGATGCATCAGCCAAAGTATCTTTTATCCAAGAAATTCACAACCAAGGTAATCTTTGAGGAAAAAGGCCCAGAAAATTTCTGCAAAGAGACTTCTGGCTCCTGACAAGATGGCAGCGAGTATAGGCTGCAGGTTCTATTTCCCCAAATAAAGAGTGAAGCAAGGATTTGAGGAATTATAAAAATTCTACAAAAATTATGAGAAATTCCAGTATAGACAGATGGGAGAATTTTCAAACTGATGTAAGGGGATGGTTATGAGGGATTCAACCTGAAGAGAATGGTATGAGTTCAAAGGGGGCCATGACCCCCATTGAAACTCTAACTATGCCTCTCCCCTGCACTGTTTTGGATGAACATCTTGGGTGCAATAATCAATCATTCTGTGGTCTCAGAATATTAGCAGAATAGCCCTGCTGTCCTGATGTGCTGATGAAAACAGAAGCTCACTGATCAGACTTTCTTAGGAGCCTATACCTGCATCACACTATGTCTCATAGTAAAAAACAAAACAAAACAAAAACAGAAAAACAAACAAACATAAATGCTTTGTATAATTCACAAATAGAGGTAGTCCCACCTGACTAATTCTATTTACTGTATATAATTTCACGATGATTTCAAATAACAAGAAATAATACAGTTGGAAAGGTGGTTTCTCTGCCTCTTTTTCCTAAAAGCCTATTATTGGGATAGACCCGTGGTTTACACAGGAACTTGCAAATAAATACGCTTGTTATCTTACTTCCCTATTAGTTGTTCCAACAGATCTAAACAAAACAAAAACAAACACAAAAATATGTGTTCACAAAGATACTAAAAAATCATAATTAGATTGACAACTAGACTGAAAACAGTGCAAGCCACAGTACAATGGAGTGATATTTCCATTTAAACAGCTGAAAGTAAACAACAACCAACTCAGAGTTCCAACCCCAGAAAAAATGGTCTTCAAAACGCAAAATAAAAGCAAAATTTTTAGAACAACAAAGGTGATGAAAACTAGCCACGATGAAACCTCCACTGTTGGAAATACTAAGTGGTATTATTCAGGGAGGAGATGATATAAACCCTGATGAAAAACTAGAAATGCAAGGAGTGGAAATCAATGGTAAATCAAAAATGGTAAATATTTGAGCTAATCTAGTTAATTTACGTAAACCAACGGCTATGATAAAATGTCTTACAGAATTCAAATATAATAATTCACTTTCCAGTGAAAAAAATGGCTGAATACAGGTATGCATATGATTTGCACATAAATATATATAAATAATTTGTATGGACTAACTTGAACATACACTCAGATTCTCTAATAACATTATTTTGGTCAACTTTACTTTGTTTTAATGTTGATGGGGAGTAAGAAAATGCCACAAATGTTGAACAAAAAGGTCATTATTTGGTGATCTGGTTTCATTATAAAGTTTGGCTTGAAATACACAAATACACAGTCTCCATGAAACTATCAATGCTGATAAGTATCATGGGAAGCTGGCAATGCTCATTTTTGACTGGACAGTTGTTACAGTGGAATTTTTCTTGTGTTTTTCTCTCTGTGAGCTAGATTTTGTAATTTAAATTTCCATAATAAAAGGAGGAAAATTATCTCTTAAGGAAAATCTAAAATACAGTAAGTTATTGAGAGAAAACAAGAAACTGATGGTATAAAGAAAGATAATTGTCAAAATATATGTAACATAATGGAATACAACAAACTACATTTTTTTTGTGATCCCCAGCCTCAGCCTCCCAGGTAGCTAGGATTACAGACATCAGCCACCATGCCCAGCTATTTTTTTTTATTAAATTTTTATTTTTTAAATTTAATATCCATTTAATTTTTTAAATTTAAATAATTTATATAGATATATTTCATATCATTGTAGTCCGCGGGGGTCACCCACCATTTCCCTTCCTTGACCTCTCCCACTTGCTCCCTCACCCTCAGTTGTGTACAGTTTGGTTGTTAGCTTGTTTTGACTTTTCCTCCTGACCTTTTGTTTTTTCTATATTCCATATATTAGTGAAACCATTTGGTTTCATTCTTTTTCTTTTTGACTTGTTTCTGCTAATATGATTTCTTCTAGGTACATCCATGTTATCACAAATTCTTCAAATTTATCATTTTTAATTGATGAGGAATATTTCATTATGTATATAGACCACATTTTTTTCATCCTGCCATCTGTTTTGGGACATTTGGGTTATTCCCATGTCCTTGCAATTATAAATAGTGCTGCAATAAACATCTGAGCACAGGTGTCCCTTTGGACCCACATTGAGGTCTCCTTTGGGTAGATTCCCAGAAGAGCAATTGCTGGGTCAAATGGTAGTTCCATTTCCATTAATTTGAGGGTCCTCCACACTGCTTTCCATAGTGGTTGGACCCGTTTACATTCCCACCAGCAGTGTTAAGAGTGTTCCTTTCTCTCCACATCCACGCCAGCACTTGGAGTTGCCTGTTTTGTTGATGTGGGCCATTCTTACTGGTGTAAAGTGGTATCTCATTGTGTTTTTGATTTGCTTTTCCCTGATTGCTAGTGACATAGAGCATTTTTTCATGTGCCTGTTGGCCATTTGTATTTCTTTGGAGAAGTGTCTTTTTAGTTCTTCTCCTCAGTTTTTGATTGGGCATCTTGTTTTACAACAAACTACATTTCAAAGCACGCAAGTCTAGAGGGAAGTACAGTTGCTTTTTTGAAGCATTTTTTTAGTGTTGTTAAGTATATACAACGTCTAAGAAAAGATCAAAGATAGACATATATTTTCCAATTCAGTGAAGAAGAATGCAAGAAAGAAATCCCACAATCAAGTTTTTAATAATGAAAGAAAAGAGAAAATGAATAGAAAAAGTCAGAGGTAGGATATAAAAAGTTTTTGTAGAAAGAAATTCTATCAGTAATTATAATCAGTATGAATATACTTATCTGTACAATTAAAATCATAGGTTTCCAGATTGAATTAAAAAATAAAACAAATCTTTGTTGATGAGACATTCTAAGACATGGTAAAATTTAAATGACTATACCATAATTGACTGAACTAATCTAGTTCTATTAATGAACATTTAGGTTGTTTCAGATTTTTCACTATTACAAGCAGCAATTCTGTGAAAAATACTTAACCATTTATGTATGCTATTGTATTGCTTAATAGTTTTTCCAGAGAAATGCAAACATTTAATAGATAGATACAATACATGTAAATTTGTCTTGCTTTAGTATTATCATAAACTTTCAAATGTCACAAAACTTTTTAAATTATTAGGTTTTTTTCTTTGTGTGTGTGTGTGTGTGTGAGAGAGAGAGAGAGAGAGAGACTAGGTCTTGCTATTTTTGCCCATGGAACTGCTGGCTCACATTGCCCGGGGTACCACAGACTCAAGCAATCCCCAGCCTCAGCTTCTCAGGTAGCTGGGATTACAGGCGTGCGCCACCATGCCCAGCTATCAAAATTTTTTAAGTTAAATGTAATATTTATATAATATTCCATTTCATGCACATGTTCTAATTTCATTAATACAATGGTTTGAGCATACAACATTTGAGCATTTCATTATTCCCATGTCTGAGTAATAAAAATAATTCTGCATTTAATGTATCTACACATAAAGCTTTATTTGCATCTATGAATAATTAAGGGATATTCCTGGATAACTGGAACAAACTACATGAACATTACTGAAATCCCTTGATGTGTACTGAAAAATTATTTTTCAAAAGAGTTGAAATTACATTCCTATCAGCAATATGAGCACATGTATTGCTGGTCCCTTACCATTGCTTACACTGCTAAAAACCTTTCTTGTGCTTATATTGTAAAATTTTCTTCATTTAGTATAGTAATATAAATAATTTGTCAGTGTGTTTCAAGCTTCCAGCAGGTTTATTTGCATGTTGCTCTTTGCAAGTGGAAGTGATTTGGATCATGCCCTTTTGGGATATTTAGAAAATTTCTTCACTTATTTTGTAAATTAAGTCATTCTGAAAAATGCTACTTAGGTTCTAGAGTCATAATTCTCTCGATGAGCAGACCAGAGCAATGTCCTCTGTGCAATGGAGACATGAACAAGATCTTTACAGATTGAATTCTTGCATAGAGCAGTCGAGCTGACATAGCCTTGAAGTAAGTAAGTAAACATGTTCTGAGTTCCTGTGAATTGAAGATGAACTACTCTGATGCTCTTTCCTTATTTGGGGAGAAAATAAATCAGTCAGTGAAATGTCTATAATTTCAGATGTTGGGGGCTATTTTGATTGAAATTTGAAAAGAGATCATATCTGAAATAGCAACTGCAATTGGAGCTACCACGTAATTATACACATAATAATAACTACCCCAAACTTGCTGTGTGCTAGTGAAAAAGGCAAGATAAATAGGGATGTGCTAAGAATAATCATTCCCACTCCTTGCATGTGTTTGATGGTGGTAAAAGTCTCAAATTTCTCTAGAAATGTGGTATGGTGTTGGCTTTATTCTATGGTGGGAAGAACACTTAGTGGCGTACTCTACAATTATAGCATACATTTCACAGGTCAGAAGGTTAATGTGAAAATTTTTGCCAGTGTTGACTATTCCATTATAGTTTGTATTTCGACTATTCATATTTATTCAGGAAACACTGTGGACTGGGTAAGGAGTCTCATAGAATTGAATTCACTAGGAAGCATATTATTATAGAATCTGTACTCATCAGTTAGCCCCAATAAACATTCACATTTACCAGCAAAGCATAGCAGCTTTCAGGAGCCCACCCAGCTAGTCTTTGCCATAAGTATCCTGGTAAGCAAAGGGGAAGTCTTTGGAGGGGAAGTCTAGGAGGATTTACAGAACATACTGGTGATGTTATACTACTTGTGTTTTCTTCAAGAATATCTTACTTCCCCTTTTCCTGAAGCAGTTCTCAGTCAATGAATTGAGGATAGAAATTAGATGAGGGGCAGTAGAGATGTTTAATAATGAATGCTTAACTGAAGCCTTGATTTTTCCGGGGGACTAGGTAGGCAATTTTGTTCTAAGGTCTATGTGCTCTAGAACCTTTTGATTACCCAGCTATTATACTAATCAAACCTTTTTGCCTTTTAAGTGTTCTCGCCATGCTTAGGGTGCCATCAACTTTAGTAAAATTAAGGAACCCATTTTTAGTGACAGAATGAACTATGTGCATCTCCAGCCTACTGAAGTCAAGATAGTACTTGGAAAATTCCTCTATCTCTCACCATTTATTGCAACTTCCCAAGCGTTCCAGGTGTAATCTGAACCCTCCCTCCCCCACATGGAGGGCAAGGAGAGATTGATGACTGAAGGCAACTCACTCCATGTTGGTAGGTGGCAGTTTTGATTAACAGGATAGTTTTCTGTACCCTCTGGCTGAATCTTAAAGTTTAAATAGAGGCTTAAGTGGGTTTAGTCACGTACACCCTCCAGAAGGTCTCAACAACAAATTTTATCTTAGGGAAAATGTCCTTGGGCAGCTTTTAGGACAGGGAAGATGAGTGGAGTGCACATTCCTAGGAAGGCTAGGTGAGGTGGTGAGGAGCCTCTAATTGTCCAGGTTCGCTTGTAGCTCAACAGGCTGTCATATTTCCTTGATTGCCTTCCTCGGCACCATTGTACTTCTCAATATTAGACTGAAGAGAATTTATTCAGAGTTCTATTTGAATCTGGTAACTCCATTCTAACATTACTACCATCCTTCCTCTGTTTTATAAAAAAGGAATTTCTTGTAGCTTCCGTTGGCCACTACTGAGATAACTGAGCATGCAAATTATTAAAGCGGCTCCCATACGCTTGAGAACCTATCAGTAAATATGACTCTTTCTAAAATTATCCCTCCATTTTTTTAGTTGAACATTCTCAGATGCATTGTCATTGTCTTTCTTCAGGGTCATACCACTACAAATTGACAGACATCTTCTATGGTATGAACCTTCCCTTTCAGTTTTGACTTTGTAATTGACTTTCAGGTATCTGCTGGGATTGATCCAAATTGCAGATGCAGAGGCAAATTAGAGGTGATAGAAAGGAGGCATGAGACAATTTGGCCACTGCTGACAAAGACAAGGTAACTGTCTCCTAGGAAGGCTAGGTGAGGTGGTGAGGAGCCTCTAATTGTCCAGGTTCGCTTGTAGCGCAACAGGCTGTCATATTTCCTTGATTGCCTTCCTCGGCACCATTGTACTTCTCAATACTAGACTGAAGAGAATTTATTCAGAGTTCTATTTGAATCTGGTAACTCCATTCTAACATTACTACCATCCTTCCTCTGTTTTATAAAAAAGGAATTTCTTGTAGCTTCCGTTGGCCACTACTGAGATAACTGAGCACGCAAATTATTAAAGCGGCTCCCACCTGCTTGAGAACCTATCAGTAAATATGACTCTTTCTAAAATTATCAAGGTAGGTCATTGTAAGACCTCAGGCAGAGCAGGAACATCTTCACCAGGTATGTGGGGTGGGAGCTCCACTTCTGCAGACAAGAGTGCTTAATAGAATGTGTAGTCTACATCCTTCAAATTCTCTTATATTTCCCCATTTTAACTATTGGAGACTTCCATTCACTCAGTGTTCTCACTTTCCATGAGGTCTTGTGAAGCTGTAACTACAACTTCACTTTGAATTTTATAATCCATAGGATTGTATTTTGAGTCTGATTTTTAGTACCTCAGTTCTGAATCTAATAATATCCTGAAAGTCCTTTTAGCATAAAGATCCTGCTTCTTTACATTGAGTCAAAAATTTTTATCTCAGTCTTTTATTATCTTTCTTTAATGTTCTTCAGCATTTGAAGGAACAGACATTTGTCCCACAAGTCTTCCTTCAATAGGTACTTCCTTACAGTGACATAGGTAATGAAGTAACTCCTCTGTGTCTGCATGTTGGAGTTTACCCCTGGAATACTTCACTGAACCTTGGGTGACTTAACAAATATTAGGCCCAATGAATATTGTCTTAAGGGCCTGTGGGCTGCAACTACTCCACCTAACAATTTCTGTATCAGTCAGAGTTTTTCTTTGCAACTGCACAATTCATTCTAGCTAATTTATCAGAAAAGGAATTTATGAGGGGGTGTTGGACTGGTCTCTTAAAGAGAAGTAGCTTTGGTAAGAAGAAGACATGTTTTATTCAAGTTTAAGGCTTGAAACCTATCATAGGAAAAAGAAAATCATATACAAAGATTTTCCTAAAAGTGGAACAGTTAGCTCCACCACCTCCTCTTCCAAACACTATAGAAACCACTTATAAAGTCCTCATACCTCTATTAATTGTCAAAAAGGTAATATACTCCTACCTGGTTCTGGTTCCATTAACAGTATTTAATATCACCTGTGAGAGTCATATTCTTTGTGCCTATTAGTTATTTACTTGCAGATACCAATTTTTGTTGTTTTCTTTTCAATCCAGTTTGTGATTTCTAGTCTCAGGAAATTTTTTTTTTTAGACTAGGTCTTGCTATTTTTTTGCAAGAACTGCAGGAACTGCAGGAACTGCAGGCTCACGTTGCCCAGGATACTACAGACTCAAGCAACCCCCAGTCTCAGCTTCCCAGGTAGCTGGGATTACAGGTGCGCACCACCATGCCCAGCTATTTCTTTGGGATTAGGTCTCACTATGCACCCCCAGTGGGACTCAAACTGCCATCCCTGGCCCTGGCCGTAGCTTCCTAGCCTGCCACCTACAGGCATGTACCATCGTGCCCGGCCAGATACTCAGGAAATTCTTATCTTGAATTTAATTTATTCTTGGTCTTGACATGACCAGCAATAAAAAATATCCCACAAAACTAGTAAGCTGATCATAGATTTGGGGTATCCAGCAGAAGAGGGGGAGATGGGGATAAAACTGGGAAGGGAAGAACACAAGGGATTTTTGTGACAGATCAAAGGTGCTATGGTAGTGGGAGAACTGTGGGAAATCAAATACTCTCTGAAAATGAACAATGAAGCAAGAAAATAAATATAATTAAAAACAAGGAATTTATGGGGTGTAACAAAACAGAGCTAAGATTGCAATACAGACTTACAGTATGAAAAAAAATATCCCACATGATATTATCCTCTGAGTCCAGATCTTGTTAGTTCATTTCTACCCTAGTTCATGGACAATACTTTCTCCCAATATAAACTTAATATATGCAACAATCACCATTATGCCATTGATCCAATGGCCTGGGTAGAGAAAGGAAAAAAATTCTTTTAATAAAGTAAACAAGGAAATAGAGGCTAAGCCTACAGTTCTAGTTTCTGCAGCTGGTTTTGAAGTGAAAATTGATATTCTCCTCTCCAATGTTTTCTCCCTTATTATAAGTGATATTACTTAATAATATAAGTCATATCTAGTACTGCAGATGACAGTAACCTTGGCTAAAGGGAAAACAGTAGACTTTGAAATGATTGGTTATAATTTGAATTTATGTTGAAGGTAGAGCCAATAAGATTTAGTAGTATTTAGTGTTTAAGTATGTTTGGGTCATCATAAGAAAATGCTATAGTCTAGGTGGTCTAATGAACAGAAATTGATTTTCGCATATTTCTAGAGGTAGGACATCTGAGATCAGGGAGGACAAGTTGGTCAGATTCTAGGTTGCAGGTGGCTAATTTCTTGCTGTGTCCTCACATATTTTTCCTTGGTGTGTGCACATGAAAAAAGAGATCACTTTTCCTCTTCTTGTAAGATCTCGAGTCCTATAGGATTAGGACTCCACCTTTATAACTTTATTTACCTTAAGTAGCTCCTAAAAACCCTGTCTTCAAATACAGTCCCATCAAGGGATTAAACACATGAATTTTAGGGGGTACAATTGTGTCTGTGGTAAATAGGATATGGAATGAGAAAAATCAAGGGTTACTCTCAATTTTTAGTCTTATCAATAAGGAAATAATGCTGAAGAGAAAGCTTTGGGGAGACTTTAATTTTGGACATGATAATTCTGAGATACATAATAAATGTCAAGAGAAGATGTTAAATAGGTAACGTCTTCTGAACTGGAGATATAAAATAAAGGGTTATGAGATTATAGATAGCATTAAAACCATGGGAGTGAGAGCAACAAGAGAATAAGTATAATAGAAAACAGAATCTTTTGAAACAATTTGATGTCAAGAGTTTGAGGAGATAAGAAGGGCCCACAAAGGACTGAGAGTTGGCTAGTGAAGTAGAAGTGAATATGGTGGCTGAAAGTAACACCTGAGTTAGATGCTGCTTTTTAGGTGGAGATGAAGAATTCGTATTGATCATCAAATTTAGCAATGTGGAAGTCACTGCATTTGCATTTGACTGAGGCTAGATCAGACTAGAAAGAAACAAGAAAGAATTGAAGCCGGGACCCAAAGATGAACCCAGTTCCGAATATGGGCATTGCAGACACCTGCATCTGAAAAACAGAGACTAAAACTAGCCTGAGGCCAGTTCCCCCCTTTGAGAGTAAAGTGGTTACTCTAAAAGTAACCGGGGCAGACTGGGGTTATGTAATATAGGGTCCTGAGGTCGAAGTCCGGCCCAGAGGGCAAAGGGAGGTAACACACCAAGGGGGGATGGTTAATAGGAAGCAGGGAGAAGGATAAAAAAGAGGGGAGGTGGAGTGTATGGACACAATTTTGGAGAGGAGCGTGGAGAGTGGAGTGAGAGCGAGAGCCTGGAGATTGGGATCAGGCG